>APFE030908402.1:7063-28137 GCA_000404065.3 Pinus taeda | reverse complement strand
AAGCACAACACTTAACTGAAAGGGCCACATTTCATCCAATTTTCATACTGGACCCAATAACCACATTGAAGCTCATAATCAAACAACTTTCTGAATCACTCAATCACTAGATCAACACATATACAATGAGAGTCATCAATCATATCTAGTTCATCAGATCACATAAAGATATACTCAATCACTTCTCATACGGCTGTCATAAGATCATAATACCAGAAACTAGACATCACTTCAACACCCAGAACACAACAATGATAAACAAAGATTTTAAGAGAAGTAAGCACCCTGCTCAACTGCTCGCCTGCTTACGTACTCACCTTGCTCCACTGCTTGCCTGCATACTGTACTCACCCTGATCAACTGCTAGCCTGCATACAAGTACGCACCCTGCTCAACTGCTAGCCTGCATACAAGTACGCACTCTGCTCAACTGCCAGCCTGCGTACCTCACTCTGAGTCTATTGAACTGCCTGCGGTCATCCGCACCTGAAGCCCTTCTGTGTCTATGTACCGGCGCACCTGAAACTATTCGCTCCTGCGTATGTACACACTTTTCGCTCACTGTACCTGCGTACCTTCAGGCATAGATGATTTCAAGACTTCAGAAAGAACCCAGACAGTCAGATCTACGGATCTGAACATGCGCCGAAGAGATCTTAGTCCATCAGTAGATTCGCCTTATTTAGATCTAGACTAGATCTAACCCTCATAAGATATTCAACCAAAACATATTTAAGCCAAATGATCTCCTTTGCTTTATATAGGCAAGCTCTTCCTCAAATCAAGGATCATGGGGCTCAATAATAATAATAAAATAAACAATACCATAGGCCAAAACCATGATAACACAATACCGACGGCTAAATACCATGAGAAAACCCCATGTGTGGGTGCTTAACTATCTTGAAGTGTGTGCACTGGGGGTACGCACCCAATGAATGGGTATCCTGCGGGTATGTACGCACTTTATATAAGACATTCCTGCGTATCCGCACCTTTTTTACGGTGTGCCTATGTACTCCTTATTTTCTTCAATATTTGAGGGCTGTTCATCAATCTTTGCTATTGATCTGTTGTACAGTGATCCATCACCTATATGGGTTGCCATCAAGGACAACACTTTAGCCATAATGCCAACAATCTCCCCCTTTGGACTTGATGGCAAAGCTTACTTGTGAACTGTCATCTGATCCCTTTTTGCTGTCCGGTAACCCATGCATTCTATCACATCTGATATATCTTCTGAAATGTATACAAGTGAGATGATCTTCTATGAGAGGGTTGCCATCAAGTACAACACATGCATCATAATGCCAACAAAAGGCACATATTATTTCGTGAGGCAAGGTAGGCGGAAAGCATAGCAATTTTAGTTTTAAGATATGGCGGAATGGAGAGATTGATTAAGAAGGTCAAAAGGGCATGGACAACATGAATCCTTTTCAATAGAAGAATGAACACTGTACATGAAATTTTCCCACAGGTAGAGCAATAGAATTGAATTCTACCTAATCTCACTCGAAAAATTTCACCAAAAATGAATACGAAATGAAACTATGAAACATAAAAAAGAAATGGAGAGATTGATTAAGAAGGTGAAAAGGGCATGGACAACATGAATCCTTTTCAATAGAAGAATGAACACTGCACATGAAATTTTCCCACAGGTAGAGCAATAGAATTGAATTCTACCTAATCTCACTCGAAAAATTTCACCAGAAATGAATACGAAATGAACTATGAAACATAACAAGATACATATGAAACATAAGAGACACACTTTCTACACTCACAACCATGGGAATCTCATGAAACAGAGCCGCTGCCTTTCATTAATTCTCTGTAAAAATATACATTGCAGAAACAAAGTTTCTTTCCCACAGTCCCCCAGAAGTTACAAGCCAACCAACCCTTTGCAAATAACTTGCATACAATATATAGAATGTGTGAGGAAGAGATAGAACACCCAAGGGTTGGGGAGTTACTTGAATCATTACAAAATGGAGATGGAGAGCCAACCATCAGCTACAGGTGTAGTGTCACAAACATGACATTTGGATTGGGGTGACCGTTTGCCTTCCTTCGCCACTTAGATAGAAGCCAATATGGAGAAAAAACACTTTAAATGCCACCTTTGGTGGCAAAAAACCAAAGTGTAGATGAGCGGGCCCACTTGGAGAAGTCGCGAACCGAAATTTCACGAAACGGAAGCAAATTGGCAATTTTTCCTCTGTGCACCGCACCATTTTCTCTGTGCGGTGCGCTACTTTGGGGCTTGCTTTGGGGAACTTGTAGGTGTCAAAAATGTGCCCAAGTGGGCTTGTTGGAAAGCTTGTGCTACGTTCTAACCCCACTGAAATT
The DNA here is from genome assembly GCA_000404065.3 of Pinus taeda. Lineage (NCBI taxonomy): Eukaryota > Viridiplantae > Streptophyta > Pinopsida > Pinales > Pinaceae > Pinus > Pinus taeda. The sequence goes on along the minus strand of APFE030908402.1, from coordinate 25,776 downwards.
ATTCAATTTGGTGCTCATTTACCCCTCCAAATCTTCATTCTCCCAAGACTGCTTTCTGTGTGTCAAAAAAGTGGCAGAGAGGCCATTTTTGGGTGTTTTTTGACCTTTAGGAGACTCAGATCTTGTCAAAATTTCTTGCTTCGAAACCAGTAGTTGTGATTTTTCATTATGAATCCAAAAATGCATGCCATTCCTCATTTGGAGCTCTAGAATTTTAGGGTCACGCCAGTGGCGCGACGCACAGGGAGAAAATCCCTGTTTTTTGCCCAAAAATTTGTCAAATGACCCAAAATGCCCCAAAAATGCTCCAAATTTTTTGCCCATGCACCAGTAGTCATTATTTTTCATGCTGAATCCAAAAATGTAAACCTTGCTTCATTTGGAGCTCCCAATGTTTAGCATCGCGCCAGTGCGCGGCGCACAGGGAAGTGGCGCATCGTACTGGGCTTGAGGCGTGGCACATATAGCCTGTGCGTAGCAGTTTTTGCAGGAGACTTTTGGAGGCCTTCCCAGTGTCCAAATTGGGTGCAGGATAACTCTTTGTAAAGGTCCTTGAGTCTACGTTCCAACCCAATTGGAATTTGTTAATTTGGAGTTCATTGGCCCTGTCGAAAGTCAAATGTCCAAAGACTGGTCAAAATGTGCCAAATGAGGTTGCCTAAAGGCTAAGTGCTGTTACAGTCAACTTTTGAATGCCTTCATCAACTTTAAATTGAGATCCTGATAGCTCATTGGAAATCTCTTTGTGTAAAGTTGTCATTTGACTTATCAAACAAGTCATTTGGCCAACCGCGTTAGGAGAAAACTTGATTTTCCCGAGGTCGCTCCAAAGGTGCATCAATTCTCCCAAGGCAATTGTATTTTTGACATTTCTTCAGAACCATAACACCTGTGTAAAATGTGAAGGATTTTTTTCTTCATTGGTTTGTTATGGACAAAAACCTCTCTCAGTTTTCCCAAATTTAGCTTTTATTCCTCAGAAACATCATTTGAGGGAAACCTATCCCGATGTGTGGAACAAGGGATTTGTCGAAATGAAGCGAAATGAAGGGGATAGGGAGCTTCTAAATTATTGAGGAAATTTTGGGAAGTAGGGAGGGATGTTAGGAAGTAGGGGGAAGTGAAATATCAAAAATTGAGTGAGGGGACGGGGTCCAAAAAGGAAAAACACAGGCCCAACCTAGAAAATTGCCAGGCTGTAGCAAGAAACTAGGGTTTGTGCGAAAAATGAGGAATTTGGGGGATATCAGTGATGGGAAGTGTTTGATAAGGTACTTTAAGGAGAGGGGAAGGTGTATGAACATCAGGATACAAGTTTTTCCGATGATTTGACCGTCCAAGAGAAATTGCCTTCAAAACCCTAGGAGAGGGAAATGACCTTACCTAGGTGCAACTGAAGCATGAACAAGGTGTAAAATGATCCAGTGGAACTTGACATGATAATGACAGCCCTTTGAATGATGGTACACTCAGCTGAATGGTGACATGGACCGACATTTGGACAACTTTGACAAGGGTAAAATCAAACCCTAGGCCTAATGCATAGTGACCAAATTTTGCTTGAAGACTCACTGAAATGTCAAAATTTGACCTTGACACCTTAAAATCACTTTGTAAGAGCATGTTTGATCACTAGAGGAAGGCTGCAAAGACTGACACTAACAGGGACTCCTACTCGAAATGGTCTAAGTTCTTGTTGGGACTTCTTACCGGGGATATCCCCTGACATGTTGGTGGGTCTAGTGCCATCAACATTTATGGTGCTAGAAGGAGGGCTAGATGACAAGATGAGTCCTCACATCTCATTTTAATATCTGTCATGGATATTGTTAGAGCCTTCTCTCCACAATTTTTGTCTAATGCACATCCCTTCAACATCATGAGGGATTTTTATGATCTCCTATCGGAATTCATGTACGATGGTGAAGGAAAAGTGGCCTGGCCTGAGTACTTACATGACTTCCTTGCATTCTTGGAGGATTCAGATGAGTTCAATGAAGTCGAGGTCATCTTTCTTCTTTCATACACACTTCGTAAATCCCTTGAACGATGGTGTTGCAACCTACCTCACAATTGCATGCACTCACTTAAGCAGTTTTTTGATCTAATTGAATCTACTTTCCATCATTTTAATCCTTAACATCTTGACGAAAAACTATTAAAACAGCAAAAGAATCCGAAAGAATTGCCTATGGATTTTTGGTAATGCTTCCGTGTACTTCAGTTTGAAGCTCCAAAAAACCAGACGAAATTCCAATATCTTTGGGACAGATTTGAATATTTCCTTAACAAATCATTGTATCCCAAGATGAAGTTGGAGTTCAAACCCTGCTCAACATACTTTAGTGATGGTGTTGCACAATCACAAGTGGACATAGCCATTATCACTAGTGACTATCTGCCTTCCCCTCCTCAAACAGCTCCATCACATTCTCACAATCATTCTAGGCACCTCCACAAATCATGAAGTGACCCTCTCCAAGTCAAAGTTAATGAGGTGACGTGTTCTCAAATAGAAAGTAAATGTCTCCTTCAAAGGATTTGGCCTTCTAGGATAAGCTTCAGAAAATCAAGATGGATAAGGTTAATATTGTTTTGATAGAGGTCCTTCAATGTCTTCCACGTTGAAAACGAAGTATCCTTCCCATGGAGACTCGAGACAATATGGTCTCGAACTCCCTCCAGAAGAATCCATCTTGCCTTCGTCACACACTTCTTCCATTCAACCAATTCTTGTGCATTAGCTACAGCTGGCTTTGAGATTTCTTAATTAATGAAATCCTTCAAACCATTGTCTTCTAATACAACTTCCATTCTATCTTTGCATGCTATGTAATTTGAGTTTCCTTCCAAGGCATACTCGAGTTTCAAGCCATATAATGCCATTGACCAACCTGAAGTATGAGATGAAATTGATTTGTACCTGCTATCCCAAACTTCAAACTTCAAATTCTCTTGTCTGTATACTGTACACAGCTCCGATAACCTTTGCTCTAATAGAATGTAGAAATTCTCACTATAGAATAACATGATAATGCAATATAACTAAAGAAAAATACTTTAGTCTACTTCTACAATCAAACTTGTGGAAGCTTAATAAATTTGAGAAAGATCAAGAAGAACACATATAACCAAAAGAAGAATCAATGGAATGCCTCAGCTAAAAACCCCACTATCTGTATTATCATACAAGTGGAAATATCTCAGGATTACACACAGATTTAGCTTTCACAGCTAGCCAGCTCTCAGTACAATCCTCATAGATGCTCACAAGAAAAATATACTTCTCATTATGTCCTCCAAGCTCCTATTTCCTAGCGTAGTTTTTCCTGGGTGATCCTACTATTACCATGTGTAACACTAATCTTACACCCTATAAAGCTGCACAAATCTCAAGGAATGAGATCCCTCTGCATGCAAGAGTTTTCCTTATAGGGAAATTCTAGCAACTGATAGTACACTGTCCATATCTTTAATCTCAACTGGGTCTTTCTCTGAATAGACATGCATGAGTTATTTATGAGAGAATCTTCAATTATCTAGAGTACACTAGTTTTATGCATGCATGCATTAATTGGCTGAACTCACAATTAGTTCCTCAAACTGTTTGGAACTAATTTAACTAGACATAACTCAATTAACTGAGCTAACTAATTACAACTCAAATACAACTCATCCTTATCTCCTTAATTAAGGGATAATCTTCTTAATTTAAGGGATAATTGTTGCATGACTTCAAAAAGACTTCTAGCTTGAATTTCTCCAACTAATTAATCCAAGATGAATTAATTAATTATTTTTCAAGCAGCTCGTGAGACTGAATTCAAATTTTAATTCTCAATTTTAATTCAAGGGAAAATTAACATTGGAATATTCTTGTTGCCACATTTCAACATGAACATCAACAATTCAAAGTATAGGAAACCATCAACATGAGCACTTAACACAATGTTTTGATGAAGAAGTTCACCCCTCCTGAGCTACATCTCCTTGGTCTAGCTTCCATGGCTTGGGCCTACGTATTAGATCAATATGGAAAAAAAAATATTTACAAAGCTCTATTTCTCCTAATAGCTATTCCAATGTGTTTAGAATGTCAAAATTAGCTAGGAACACTTTTTCTAAGCTCAATTTGGTCGGAAAATGCTCCAGTTATGACTCAAACTGTTTTTCCCTAGAAAAAATCCTCTAAAACTGGAGGAACTCCAGTTAAGTTCACTAAAATTGGAGAAAAGGCAAAATTTGATGGGTTTCACTAAAACACCACTGAAATTAACTCAAGTTTAATTAAATACTAAACCATATTAATTAATGGTTGAGTTGGGTTTAGCAGTAACACCGCACATTTAAATGACATAGTTTTGGCTTAACTATTAGCGCTGGTAGGTTTAGTGGACATATATTTCACATTTAATGTCGCATTGGCCACTGGTTCAACAGTCTGCTACCTTAGCCGTGACCACTAGAGTTTATTGCGTTCACATATATGACATTAACTGTGAGGGTTAAGGTTTTTTGGAGTTGTTGGATATTAATGTTTAAGGTCATCGTTGGTGCATTCACATGAAATGAGTTAAGTTAACGGTTGTGGTGTATCGATATCTACCATTTTTTGTTAACTGTAACATTCCACTGGAGCGTTCACATGGAGGGATGGCCTACAGGCTGGCCCTCTTAACCGCCAATTATCACAACATTAAAGTTTAAGTTTGTGTGGAGAACAATACGGTTAAGTAGCATGTGATAAAGGAGTTGGTTAAGTGTTGTGGATTGTGTAGAGGAGGTCGCAAAGTTGAACCGTGGCACCTCCATAAAAATTTTGATGCACTGCGTCGAGCCCGATCCTTTGGGGAGGGAAATATGGTGGCCTTTGGGCTTGCCAGTTGTCCCCTCCTCATTGATCCAATTCAAACCACTAAAAATGTGCCACGTCACCTCCACTAACCTGACGCTTGGCAAATTTTGATTGAGTCATTGACTACCATAGACCTTGCATAGTCACCTGCCATGTCAGCAGTACGGATTGCTGACTGTTCAGTGACTATGCATTTTTTTTTAGTTTCTCCTATTTGGCAAAGCAGATAGAACTCAATAACTTTATCATACGAACTCGGTTTTCATTGAAAATAGTTGCATTATGATTTTTTTTCCAAGACGGACGCAGTTGTTTAGGTTTTGTGTGATTCTAAGAACTATTATTTTGAACTAAATACTGAGTCCCTGATCATTCCTCCCCACTAGAAGCCTTTTTTGGACCCCAAAATATACTATCTATTGTTCAGTAGGTGAGGGTACATCTTCCTCACCTTCTCGATATGCAACCATTTGGGTTTAGAAGGCTTTTGTCCCTTGAGTCCCACTCTAAGGTATTTGACATTCCCTCTCTTTGAAGTTTTGGTTCTTCTATCAAGTATGAGATCTTGCTGAAGTTCATCAAGATATTCTGGCCAAAAATCATCTATTGATGGCAGCTGAACATGCTCTCCTTGATCATCAATCAAAGGAGGCTCAAACAATCTCAAATTATCAACATTAACAATAGAGTATATTTTCATATAAGAAGGCAAATCAAGCTTAAATGCATTGTTACCAATCTTTTCTATAATTTTAAAAGGACCATAACAGATTGGCTTAAGCTTTTTACCTTCCCCTTGAAGTCTCTCTTTGATAATATGTAACCAAACTTCATCACCAACTTGAAATTTGTGATCGACACAGCGTTTGTCATGCCTTTCTTTGTAGCTTCTTTGACTTATTTCAAGTTGTTCTTGCATTGTGTGATGTATCAACTAAATTTTGTCTATGAACTTCCTTTTATTATCGATTCCGTTGTGACCATCGATGGCGACATATTTCTCAAAGATGAAGTCCAATGGCAATCTTGGCAAGTACCCAAAACATGCCTCAAATGGCAATGTGTTTGTTGAAGAATGCTTTGCGCTATTGTATGCATGTTGTATGTAATGCAACTGTTCATCCCACAAGCAATGGACAAGAATTTGTTTATATATCTGTAATTGAAATTAGCATAGAAAAACTAAAATTCAATAAAGATCAAGTTGGTATCATAGCATAGGTTTCCTTAGGTTGTTTGTGCTTGGAAACAAGTAAATTTTATCAAGTTTTAAGTGAAATACATTAACAAAATTGCATCAAAAAGAAGTGTTGAACAACAACAATTCAAAGTACAGTAAACCATCAACATGAGCACTTAACATAGTGTTTTGATGAAGGAGTTCACCCCTCTTGGCCTACATCTAGTTGGTCCACCTTCCATGGCTTATGCCTCTGTATTAGCTCAATATGGAAAAACTTCTTTTTACAAAGCTCTAATGCTCCTCATACCTATTCCAATGTGTTCAAAACGTCAAAATTAGCTAGGAACACTTTTTCCTGAGCTCAATTTGGTTGAACAATGCTCTAGTTATGACTCAAACTATTTTTCCATAGAAAAGATCCTCTAAAACTGGAGGAGCTCTAGTTAAGTTCACTAAACTTAGAGAAAATTTTGAATTTGGTGGGTTCCACCAAACCACCAATGAAATTAACTCAAGTTTAATTAAATACTAAACCATATTAATAAACGGTTAAGTTGGGTTTAGCACTAACAACGTGCATTTAAATGACATGGTTTAGGCTTAACCGTTAGTAGTGGTGGGTTTAGTGGACACATGTTTCACATTTAATGTCACACTGTCCGCCGGTTCAACTGTCCGCTACCTTAGCCGTGACCACCAGAGTTTATTGCATTCACATATAAGGCATTAACAGTGAGGGTTAAGGTTCGTTGGAGCCACTAGATGTTAACATTTAATGTCACTGTTGGCACGTTCACATGAATTGTATTAAGTTAATGGTTGTGGTGTATTGCTATCCACTGTTTTGTGTTAACTATAACATTCTGCTTGAGCATTCACATGGAGGGTTGGCCTAACTTCTAATTCTCACACCATTAAACTTTAAGTTTGCATGGAGAACAATATGGTTAAGTAACATGCGATAGTGGAGTTTGTTAAGGGTTATGGGCTATGTAGAGGAGGTCACAAGGTCGAACCCTGACACCTCCATAAAAATTTTGATGCACTGCGCCAAGCTTGGTCCTTTGGGGAGGGACTCGTGGCGGCCTCTGGGCTTGCTACTTGTCCCCTTCTCATTGGTCCAATTCAAACCACTAAAAATGTGCCACGTCACCTACACTAACAACCAATCAAAACCTGACACTTGGAAAACTGTGGTTGATTCATTGACTATGATTGACCTTGCATAGTCACCTACCACATCAATAGTACGGACTGCTGACTTTATAGTGACTGTGCATTTTTTTTTTAATTTCTCCTATTTGGAAAAGCGAATAGAACTCAATAACTTCCTCATATGAACTCGGTTTTTATTGAAATGAGTTGCGTTAGGATTGTTTTTCCGAGACAAACGTGGTTGTTCAAGTTTCGATTCATTATGAGAATATGATTTTTGAGCTAAATATTGAGTGCCTAATCATTCCTCCCTACTAGAAGCCTTTTGGACCCCAAAAGATACTATCTATTGTTCAGCAGGTGAGGGTAAAACTACCTCACCCTCTCGATCAGCAACCATTTTGGTTTAGAAGGCTTTTGTCGCTTGAGTCCCACTCTAAGGTATTCAACATTCCCTCTATTTGAAGTTCTAGTTCTTCTGTCAAGTATGAGGTCCTGCTGAAGTTCATCAAGATATTCTAGAAAGAAATCATTTATTGATGGAAGTTGAACATGCTCTCCTTGATCATCAATCAAAGGAGGCTCAAAAAATCTCAAATTCTCAACATTAACAATAGAGTATATTTGCATATAAGGAGGAAAATCAAGCTTAAATGCATTGTTACCAATCTTTTCCAGAATTTTAAAAGGACCATAATAGATTGGCTTAATATTTCTATCTTCCGCTTGAAGTCTCTCTTTGATAATATATAACCAAATTTCATCTCCAACATGAAATTTCTAATCGACACAGTGTTTGTCATGCCTTGCTTTGTAGCTTATTTGACTTCTTTCAAGTTGTTCCTACATTGTGTGATGTATCAACTAAATTTTGTCTATGAACTTCCTTGCCTTATCGATGTTTTTGTGACCATCGACGATGACATCTTCCTCAAATATGAAGTCCAATGGTGAACTTGGAAAGTACCCAAACATGCCTCAAATGGCGATGTGTTTGTGGAAGAATGCTTTGCCCTATTGTATGCATGTTGTATGTAATGCAACTGTTCATCCGACAAGCAATGGACAAGCATTTGTTTATAATTCTGTAATTGAAATTAGAATAGAAAAACTAACATTCAATAACAGATCAAGTTGGTATCAGAGCATAGGTTTCCTTAGGTTGTTTTTGATTGGAAATAGGTAAATTTTATCAAGTTTTAAGTGAAATACATGAACAAAATTGCATCAAAAACAAATGTGGAACATAAACAATTCAAAGTAAAGCAAACCATCAACATGAGCACTTAACATGGTGTTTTAATGAAGGAGTTCACCCCTCCTAGGCTACATCTCCTTGGTCCACATTCCATGGTTTAGGACTCTATATTTGATAAATATGGAAAAACAGCTCTTTACAAAGCTCTAATGCTCCTGACACCTATTCCAATGTGTTCAAAATTTCGAAATTAGCTAGGAACACATTTTCCTAAGCTCAATTTGGTCAAAAAATGCTTCAATTGTGACTCAAACTGTTTTTCCCTAGAAAAGATCCTCTAAAACTAGAGGAACTCTAGTTAAGTTCACTAAACTTGGAGAAAAGGTCGAATTGGGTAGATTTCACCATACCACTTCTGAAATTAACTCAAGTTTAATTAAATACTAAACTGTATTAATAAACAGTTAAGTTGGGTTTAGTGCCAACACCGCGCATTTAAATGACACAGTTTAGGATTAACCATTAGCGCTGGCAAGTTTAGTGGACACATGTTTCACATTTAATGTCACTCTGATTGCTGGTTCAATTGTCTGCTACCTTAGGCGTGACCACTAAAGTTTATTGTGTTCACATATATGGCATTAACCATGAGGGTTAAGGTTTGTTGGAGTCATTAGATGTTAACATTTAATGTCACCATTGGCGTGTTCACATGAATTACGTTAAGTTAACAGCTGTGGTGTATCGCTATCCGGAATTTTTTGTTAACCATAACATTTTGCTGGAGTGTTGACATGGAGGGTTGGTTTGCAGGCTAGCCCTCCTAACCACTAATTCTCACACCTTTAAACTTTAAGTTTGTGCGAAGAACAATACGGTTAAGTAACATGCGATAACGGAGTTTGTTAAGTGTTGTGGACTGTGTAGAGGAGGTCATAGGGTCAAACCTCGACACCTCCATAAAAATTTTGATGCACTACATGGAGCCCAGTCCTTTGGGGAGGGACTCATGGCGGCCTCCGGGCTTGCCACTTGTCCCCTCCTCATTGGTCCAATTCAAACCACTAAAAATATGCCACATCACCTCCACTAACAACCAATCAGACCTGACACTTTGTGAAATGTGATTGAGCCTTTGACCACCATTTATCTTGCACAATCACCTTCCATGTCAGTAGTACGGACTGCTGACTGTGTAGTGACTGTGCATTTTTTTAAAATTTCTCCTGTTTGGCAAAGCGGACAGAACTCAGTGAATTCCTTACATGAACTCATTTTTCAGTGAAACAAGTTGCACCAGGATCTTTTTGTTGAGAGAGACGCAGTTGTTTAGGATTTGAGTCATTATGAGAACTTTTGATTTTTGAGTGAAATAATGAGCACCCGACCAACAAGATAGTCCATAGGCTTACACCTCCACCCACAAAGTAATACTAGGATTCACCTCCTTCCGAGGAAGTCCAGAATCCAATACCAAAGTCAAACTTGTATCTAATGTCCATCGCTACGATCCCTGCATTATATGTTCCCTCAGTGAATAGTTACTAGCTTACTATTCTAGGTCACACTCCCAATGTGCCTTTTAATCCATTTGGTAATGCTAATGACCAAAAAAAATTCATTCCCCAACCTTCCCTTCTTTGCAACACAGTCCCTTGAGAAATCCAATCACCCACTTCCATGCATTCAGTTACCTTCCAAGTTCCCCAACATCCACTTCTTTGCTACCTAGTCCCTTCAACGATCCATCCCTTAGCAAGGTTTCCTCGCATCGGAAGGTCCAAAAACCAAGGCATATCCTTGCCTAAAAACAATCATATCAATCATAGCATGCTCATGGAAATAAATGGCACTATTGGGTACCAATGTCCCAAAATGGCCCTCCTCATAAGTGCTTTACCAACATAATACTACCTATTCCAATTTTTTTGTTGTTGCTACTAATTCTTGTAGTTAGTTTCAACCACCCAAATCGATTATTTCCTTGCTTTCTTGTACCAAGCACATAATTTCCATTAGATTAAAATGGAATTGAAATAAATTTAAATCATGCCTCATTGATGGCTCATCAATAAGGTACACTTGCAATTATCTTTACTTCCTATCACAACAATTCAAATTAACTCTTTGATCATGTAACAACTCTAGTCAAAATCCATGTAATAAAGTTAATAAAGGAAAAATAATAATCAAGGTCATGGGAAAACTATTCCAAGCTAAATGTTGGGAAAAACATCCTAGTGTGGGTGTTCATTTGGTTTATTATGGCTAAGGAAATTGGCAAAGGTAATGAAAAAGGCTTTGGAAAGGCATGAAGCATTAATTAACATTATATTTTTGAAAATAATGGAAATTAGGAGAAAAGGAAGGTGGAAAGTCACAGGTTACATTTGAGGAGGAAAATGAAGGAAAATAATGAAAAACGAAGAAAATATAGGCCTCATTAATAAAATATTTGTTGAGGTGTTGGCATTATGAGTAATTTGTTGTCCTTGATCGAAACCTACTTGATAAAGATGTCAACATGACGGTAGCAGGATGAGTATACAAGATAGTACATATGCAACAAAGAGATTGAACAAAGGAATATCAATTCTAAGATAGAGGAATGATAAATGTAAAGCATTGTAAAATATACGTGGGTCCTGTGAACAAAGATCACGTATATATGCTGGTATGGTGAAGAAAATTGACATACATTTTCTACACCATGGTATTCTTGATATCAAGGGTCGTTACCATGGTATTGGCCCATAGTAATGAGCACGACAATGGATATTTGATCCCGTCAAAGAATAACATCAAAATTACTAAAGGATTGGCCTAAGGTATTGGCTAAGGCCTAAGCTATATAAGGAGATGGACATCAAAGTGCTATGTGTGAAAGTTATGGGTTATTTATGAATGGTTTGATCTGAAACAATTTTGCACCAAGGAGCTTCAAGGAGGTTTAGATTTAATAGATTTGAAAGAATTGTAGTGACTAATAAACATGCTTTCTTTATCCTTTATGTTTATGATTAACAATGATAAATTTATGATGGTAATGATACTCTGACATGAATATGTTACAATAAGGCTTACAAAATATGCTTTGTGATTGCAGTGAAGGAATGATTCAGTAATTGCAAATTTGGATTTTTAATTTTTCAATTTCCTACCCTCTGATGGACAGGTCTTCCATAGCTTTAACCAATTCATTTGAGGAGTCTTTGATTTGTGCTTCGGTTTTTGTAAATGTAGATGCTCCTATTGTGGTTGCAACTAAAATAGGAACTATTGTTAGAGGAACTATGGATAGTCGTGATGATTTCTCCTTTTCCTTGAGCAGTCTTTCCATCTCCACTTCCACATCCTTAATATAACTACTTTGTTCAATTATTATCTTGAACATGTTCTCTTTTTCTTTCTCAAGCTCCCCAACTTCCTTAGTTTGGGGATCCTCAGTGGAGGGAAGTTTGAGTTGTTTCCTCAATGCTGCTATGTCTGCATTTTTTCTCCTCATATTTATTTTACTGCTTTTACATATTTGGGGTCATACCCTAGTTTAATTACCGTGTCCTCCAATGTTTTGATCATGGTGTCCTTAGCCAAAGATGAGACCTTTTCAAGTTTTAACTATGACTGTATGTTGTTGATTGAGGCCTACAACTTGGAAGTTGTCATGGTAGTGTTGGTTAAAGAAGAGTACAACATTTCACTAGTTTGTTTACGAAGGTCTATTTGGTCAATGGGGTGAATCTGATCAGCGTCAAAGGAGAAAATAGATTTCTTATAATCAGTTGGAGTCTTTGGAAATGGAATGTATGCTTGAAGGAATGCAATTTGCATTTTCCCCTTTTCTATATCAAAGGTTGAAAGAAGCCTGTGTGGTGAAGAGGTTGTTTCCTTCTAGAATTGGGAGTATGTAGTGAATTTGAGCAGCTCGTTATTGTTCTTAATTTCACTATATTTTGAAAAAATATTTGGTTTATCCTGGTCCTGAACCAATTCTATTGTTTGAGCTATATCTAGGGGATCTTGGGAAGCTAAGGAAGCTGGTGATCTTGTGAAAATATATTCTCCTCTTGCAGAAACATGAGGGCTTGTTAAGACTATGTTGGTCAACTCCTCATCCTCCTGCTGAAAAACTAATTTAGTATTAGTCTTATGCTCCTTCTTGTATATTATCAATTCTTTGACTCCAATCTCTGTCACTGAAGGGGAATCATCCTCCCTTGGCCTATTGTCCTTTTTTCTTGAAGTATTGGAGACTATGAGACAGTTTTGGATATGACTTGTTCTTTTGCCTCTTGTAGCATATTCTCCTCCCACTGAATTTGATTCATGAACTTCTCTATCTCTGGTCTAGAAGTTTGAGTGTAGGGAGTGGTTTTCTACTCCACTCTCAGTTTAGAAATGATTCCAAAAGGGTCATATGACTAGGTGAAACTCAACTTGAAGTTCATCTACATAAGGATAAAATTTGCCTCCTTACCTACTTCTCCGGTGTTACAAATAAATGGTCCAACTTGTGCCTTGATTTTAAACTAAGACTTATTTTTCACTGCAATAAAATGAATATCGTCCATATGAATCATATGCCTTATATGTTCTAGTGATAAGATCCTCATAGGAACAAATTTTGGTAGCCTGTATGGTGGCAATTCACACCCATAAAATCTAATCTCGATATAATTTTGGTACAAGTACCAATTTTCTATCTTATTCTTCTCACTGAGATGCATAGTTCTTTGTATTTGTAGTCCTATTCTACGCTCTATATTATGGTTTAGTAAACATGATATTGTGTGTAAAATTTGATCAACATAATCAGGGAAGGCGTAACTAGTGGAATTTTTCCTCACCAAGGATGTCCAATGGATTACTGACTGTGGATTACCTTGCTCATTTAATTTTTGCAAAGGAAATGAAAATTTATATGTCTGATGGTAAAGAAACAAATAAACTAACACTGAAGCATATTTAAAATTTCCTTCACTAGAAAACTTGAGGAATTGGTCATGAATTGATTTTGCAATGAACTCACTATAATTAAAATTGGAGGGTTTCTCACGAGTTGCAAAAATTGATAAGAAACCAACAATGGCCTCATCAACCCATTGATCAGATTGATAGCCAAGTGTGCATGAAATAATTGAAATCACTTGTTTGGTCATCTAAGGGAACATAGAGGATGAGTGTGGGGGATTATTCTTAGGTAATTGGGCATCCTCACGGAGAAAAAAAAAAGCAAAAATCTTGGCTCTCTGTGGGAAGGTTAGGTTTTCATAGAATTCCATAAGGGAATCTACTAAAAATGCTTTTAGAGAGTCATGATTTGGAAATTGGAGCACTTGGTAGATGGATGCTGCAGTGATAGTGATGAGGATGTCATTGTTTTGGGCCATAATTTCCCTTTGACTAGGGATATACCTAAATTGACATGAGGAGACGAATTCATGGAAGTGGTGCATTTGGGGAAAGATGAATTGGGGTAAGAGAGAATCCCAGAGGCTCAGTTCATCACTCTGGTCCAAGAAGTTATGTTTTAACTAGTTGTGAAGATCGTACAGGTTAAATTCACAACTCGCTTCAGTAATTGTTTAGTCTTTTTCTACCAGTGATTGGTGATCTAATTCTATGGTAGGGAAGGACAGGGTTTTCATTAGAGACCTTGAATTTTCCTTTAGGTGCCATGATATAAGAGAAAATAATAGGGAATTTAGAATTACCCGAGAAAAATAGGTGAAAATTGGTATCTCGGCGCAAATTGATGACTAGGAACCTGATTGGTTATTTTGATTGGTAATAGAGACAACGTGGATCACTAGCTAGGCATTGGGGCAGACTCTATTTGGTTGATTGTGTTATGAAAATTCTAATTCCTTGTTATCGTGAAATGGCGAAAGGATGCGATTGAATGAGCTATCGTGGTTATATAGAAAAAACAAGTTTATAATTGTTAATTTACTAATAAAATAGATAGGGTCCATTGTCACGGGAGAGGATAAGAATTTATTTATTGAATGATCTACTGATGTGGTGACGGGAATGCTAGATGGCAGCATCATATTGGGGGAGTAGTGATAGGATGTCATTTTAGCAGAAGGGGAGTACGGTCTGCTGGTTTGAGGTGGTGGACAGGTAGTGGGGGAATAGAGAATGACATAGGAGCAAGGTGGGGATGGGAGGTTCACCTGGTGTAGTTCAAGTGGTGCGAGAGCGGGATGGTAGTTTTAGGAGGGGGAGGGGCGGTTAGTGGTTTTAGTTGGGGAGGGGTGGTGCAAAACGTCCATAAGCTTCCACGTCGCCAAAGATTTCTGCCTTTTCAGACCCCCCATGGCGATTAAACATTCAAGGGGATGGGGGGGCTAAATACAATCCTCGTCGTTGATCTGGGTAGGGTTGATCGTGTCCGTCAACACATGCACCCATTTTATTGCATAGCGACAAAAAATGTCTTAACAAAAACATTATTTAGAAATTAAAATTGTGTTTCACTTTAGAAATTAATTAAATCTTTCTAACTAACCTCTAAAGGCACATTTGAAAATGTAGGCCTATTTTTATTTTTCTAAGGTTTTGATTATTTTTCTCATTTGATTGCCAATCAACCACATTTAAACACTATGGTTAATTAATTTTATTCTAACTGAACTATTTCAAACATGATTACACTGTGTGGTTGATCATTCACTAACCTAAACTAAATTTATTTAATCCATCCTAATCATGCTTAAACAATATGACTAAAATAACTAATCTACTTCTCTTACTTCAATGTGGCATTACTAGCAGCACATTTATTCAAAATTTCTAAGATATTACTAATGCATTTTTCATTTTTTGAGTGCCATTTAGATTTGCTCACTTATTCTTTTTTCGAGTATTTTTCATTCTTATTTTTATTTTCTCATATTTTATTTTCATTCCCCTTTTTTTTTTTCTTTTTCTTTTTTGGAAATAACTTGTAGAATGAAAGATTATTTAGAACATCTCATATATAAAACTCAACAGCAAATAGTCAACTCATCCTCTAAAATACAGGACCCTAACAGTGGCTCAAATTGGGATGGCACCCTCCTTGTGAGGTGTCAAGAACATTGTAGATAAATAACCTTGATCCATTGGGCATGCTATCCTTATTCTACAACTGAATTTGATCCACCTACTGTTAATCATAAATGTGGGGAAAAATTTATCAAAAACTTAGGGCCTTGTTACAGAGTATTTTGTCACACCTCCTGCACTTCCTAGTGACATACCTCGTTGTGCCCAAAACATGACCACTATACAATATACTCATCCATGTATATAGATCATATCCCTCTTTAACTTTGCTTAGAAAATTTCTTGAGCTTTCCCTAAAGAAATAGCTCTTAAAACCCTAAAATGAGAGTCATCGCTCTTATGAAGCTTAAAACTTCATCCTCTCCCATTCCCAAATGGTTGGTCAAGTTAGAGGCTGAGTTGGTCTATGTCCAATTGCACCCCTATGTTGCGATTGTGCTTAAAGGCTATTCATTAGACTTGGAGAAGGAGTGTTTGGAGAGTTTCTTGTCTTGGACTTGGATTACCATTCAAAGAGAGCCTTTCAAAAGAAAGGCTATGGTTTTAAGTTTCCCTTTATTCTTTAAATTATATACAATTGCTAGTTCATCTTCCCAAAATATATATGTTCATGTGTGTATTAGCTTTGCATTCCTTAATCAGGTAAGTAGGTTATTATTGTATTTGATATTGGTTTTGACATGCTTTGTTGTATCTTGGTCACTTGTGCAGGTACATAAGCGCTGAGATAAGCAAGAACAAATCTGTGACACATGCAGTTCGAGGCCCTCAACAAAGGAAATCGGAAGAGCATCAGGATGAGGTAGGTCATCTCTTTCATTCTACTTTTCAATTATAACCTAGGAAGATGTCTAGTTGATTGTCAATTTAGTTGCTAGACCCACTCATTGGGCTAGAGCAATCGTCTCTGTCCACAGAGAGGATTAACCTTATCACCAAAATGGTGACTCCTCTGGGGAACCTATGATCCTTTCCATCTAATCCTTCACCCTGATCTTTGGACTAGTTTGATCAACCATAAATTGTTTAGCCTGTTTGCATCAGTCTGGGTGTATACCATCACTAATTAGTGCCTTAGAGTGCTAAGTCTATATTGTTTCTTGGAATTTTTTTAGTTCTTTCCCATATTCCTCTCCCATCACGGGTTTAGCCTTAATAGTTGCGATCACATCGTGGTTTTTACCTTTACGCTTGCGATGAAATTTTTTTTCTTCATTTTTTGGTCGCGCTGAAATCATCACTACTTTTGCTATACAAATTAGTGATTCCATCATGGGTTTGCCTATGAAAAGTAGCGATAATCGTTGGTTTGGGTATGTAAAGTAGCAATGATCCTTGAATATGATAATTTTTAAGATTTCTTCCTTAGAATCCACTGTGTCTTGGCCCCAAAGGTCTTTTCTCATCCTATATGCTTGGATTTGTCAATGTTTTGATTGATTGCCTCGATTAATTTGCAAAATTTGTCTTGTTGGCTTTGAAGTGAAATCTAACTGAATTCTAGCGTTTCTAGTTAATTGGTCATCACTTTTTGCTTATTGGTGTCATTGAGATGCTTGTTTTTCTGATTGGTTGAGTCTTGTTTTCTATCGAAATCATTGAAAACATCATTTTGCATTTATTTTAGCTTGTACTTCAAAATTTACTTTTCGTGGAAATTCATTAGATTAGTTTTGTTGAAAATATATTTTTTGAGATTCATCATTGAGAATATATTACATTTTTCAGTGATTGAAAGCTAAGAACTGTATTAGATGCATCAAATCATTCAAAATGAAAAGAAAAGAATAGTTCATATAAGTGCATCTTATGAAAGTTCAAAATCATTTTTCTTTCAAAAAGTTGCATTTAGGATAGTGAAAAGTGAAAATATTTTTTACTTTTGGCATTGTGTTTTGAAGACGAAAGTGAAATTTAGTGGAAGGAATTTTGCATGATGCATTTTGTTTGATGAATTATTGCTTGGAATTTTTTCTCTTGGTTAGTCTAGCTTTCATAGAAATGAAAGTTTTATTTTTCTCATATAGTTGCATCTTAGATGTTCAGGTGACATCATGTTGAGCCTTAAAACCAAAACATAATTTCAATATCTACTTTAAAATCTATCAAATAATCCAAGGAGCATTTGAAACATTAACGTTCATACTTAGTGGTCTAGGCTAGAGACGTGTTCCCAACATAATTAAGACTTAGTAGCTGTCATTCACTCTTGCATTAGACAATGCCAGCACAGACTTGTGCTCCCCGTACCATCAAGTATATAAAGGGATACCCTCATAGGTTGAAAACCTTTATCTATATGAAGCTGGATCTACCGCCCTATAAACGTGATACACTGAACACAACATTTCGGGGAGACTGCTTGCATGTACATCAAGTCATTGGTAAATTTATTTGCTGATGTGTATGTTGTAGTTCACAGTTACTTGTTACTCCTTTTGCCTAGTGTTACCTGAGTAGCCATTTCAATCTTTTATGAATCTTTAAATTTGAAAATATCATCGAGCACTTGTCCTTTCAAGCTTGCTAAACCAATGAAAGTGACTAGAGTCACCTTTTCATCCTTTTCTCAACTCTTAAAACATGAAAGGCATTTTTTTTTCAAATTCTAAAATTAATTGACTGCAAAACAACATCCTTCCATGGAAATACTCCTTAGTAGATCTTAGGTTGATACTCACGGCAACATTTTCTGAATCTACCAGTCAAGGAAACCCTCTGATGGGAATCCTAGTCCTTTTCCTTCTTTTGGAAATACTGGTGCTCCCTATATGGCAACGTTGTCCCTTATTGGATTGACCATTGGTCTACCAATTTGGTTATTTTTGGCCTTGGTGGTTCCGAGTGTTCAAACTTATTTTCAACCGAGTTCTCCTCCACCTGAACAACATCAACCTCATGGTGATCCTAAAGTTGACCCCTTTCCTTCTTCGCCTATTTCTTCACCCTGTTGTTCCTCTTCGATTGGTGAAAGTCTGGATTCTAGTAACGAAGAAGCTAAGAAGAAGAAAAGTATGCAACAAGAAATGTAAAAATAGAAATTGCTAAAAATAGCAGTTTGGCTAGTGTGGAATTTTGGCCACCTTGGGTGAGATGTGAAATTGCTAAAAATAACATCTTCTAAAAAATTAGCATTTCTAGGTCCCTTCCTATTTATAGAAGTCCATGGTCTATCTATAGGAAGTAAATTCGAATTTGGTCTTACCAGCAGTTTGGAATATTAATTAATTAATTCTCCATGAGTTAATTAGTTAAGGAAAAGAAAACTT
>APFE030908390.1:0-10173 GCA_000404065.3 Pinus taeda | reverse complement strand
CCTGCCACTTCGGCTAGATTCGATCCACTATCTAAGAGACTTATTCCTATTGTTCTTCTAACTGACGGAGTCCTTGTAGAGATTTTTTGTTTTACATAGTTTGAATTCAACTAGGACTCTACTAGCTTTCAAGACTTTAACTACTTTCTATTGATGAAGACAATTGAGCCCAACTATTTGTTGGAATTTCTTGAGTGATGATGTGTCTCATGCCATGTGGATATTGACTTGGTTGACTTGCTGACCTGGACCTCCACCAAGTCGAATTTCAAAATTTATGGCTAGGAAAATTTTTGTAAAATAGGCCTCAAAGATAAGTGAATATCTTCCAAACGCTTATGTTTGTGTAAAAACTAAGCGAGGCTTTTATATATAAGCTCATGATGAACAAAAACCTCCTTCAGATTTCCAAAATTCCTTTTCATTTGGTCAGAAAGTGACCCGAAGTTGACTACTAAAACAGTCATTTCCATAATTTCCGTAGCAAATATCAAAAAACACCTTTCTGCTATCATTTTGATTCCTTTTCTGATTCTAAGAATTTTAGTAATGTTTTCTCATTAAACTCATGGTATCAAAACTCTCCCAACTAAAATTTTTGTTGGATTTTCTCTCCACTCCATGGAAAGCTACAACAAATTCGTAGCAAATTTCTTGCTTCCTTATGGGGAGTTGCTATGAAATTTCTGAGTTTCTGTGTATTGAATTTTTCCTTATTTTTGTCTTTTCTTATCACCTCTAGAAATCTAATCCATCATGTATAATGTTGAGAAAGGTTGGTTAAGATATATAATAGGAAAAAATGTGGATTTCATCAGTTTTGACCACTTTCAATGAGTATCCTCCTCTACAATTGTAATCTTGAGGTTCTTCCTTGAAAGCTCAGCTTTGATCTTCTCAATAAGTTCTTCCAATAATTTGACCCTATTCTGCAATTTTCTCCTATCTGCTTGCAGCCACCTGTAAATCAACCTAGAGATAGCCAGACAACAATGGACCCTAACCTAGGGACAACAAGACCTGTATGAGAGCTAGGCTGATGTGACAGACAATAAAACAACTCTTTGACAATGTGAAGCTTATGGCGGCAAGGTAAAATACAAAAGAATGAGTTAACAACAAGGAGCTATGCGGTGTCAATATATAGGGGAAATGGAAAAAGACTGATAAAGTGTAATCATGACGCATCACAAGACAGACCAATCACACTTCTTAAACCTAAAGAATCGTTACTTCACCGTTAAGCACAATTGTGCACTTCATTGCAATTTCGTAGCGGGACAGGTATTTGAAAAGATAAATTCGCTACAGAAGTATCAGGAACTTTCATAGCAAATACATGGTATACATAACTAGAGTTGCTACGAATTTCTGTAAAACTAACAAATTCCATTTATGAACAAATAAACCTGACACACATGAAAGATTGGAATTTGAACTTTTATGATTGACCCTAGCTAAACTTAGATGGACCCCACATCATGACATGATGACCAAAAACCCTATGATCATGAACTTTATTTTGAGAAAATTTGAAAACCCTAATTAATTTGACCAACAGATTTGACAAACTATTCTTAGGTGTTATCATGGATAACAGGTTGCAACATTAAAACTAACTAAAAGCTTATTGTTTTAGAATCACTCTATTCGATGTGTGACATGAAAACACATCAACACACATGTAGCTTTACATATTTGAATGTTGGATTATCTAACTAAAGCCCTCGTTAATGAGGGTCACTCATGATTAAGGTGTGTTTTCTCCATCGATGTTTGGAAACAACAATAGTATGATACATTGGCATAATGTAAAATGCAGTTCTATTTCTCCTCCATATCTCCATGTCTATGTCATGTTGATGTATCTTGTAACTAGTGAAATCAATTATCACGATTGTATCACTACTAACATTAGGATAACATAGCATTGGCAAGTTTAGGTTTGCGGTTTTTGTTAATGTTGATCTCATCACAATAATGAAAAAATGATTTTTTGTTGTCTTGAGGGCTTGAATGTGTGGGATACTTGTATCAAACTAAAATAATTACTAATTCTTAAATTTTATGTACATTTCCTCGTGGTATAAGATAATTTTGCCACCTTTGTTTTACTAAAAAAGAAGATAATGTTTAAAGGGCTATGAAAATTGCAAATTTAATATATGACATATGTCATTGGATATATTGTAGGTAAGTAGAAATATATAACATTATGTTGGAGTTAGGATGAAAGTCAAGCCTTTACCTAATTAAAATTGTATATGTGAATTAATCTTTCTATTCAATATGTTTATACAAATATCCCATAAGCTAGGAAATTGGACGCAACCATATTAGGGCAGATGTTTCATGTCTTGGTGTTTGACATATGGACATGTGGGACGTGCAAAATTTGTGTCTAACACACATGAGACACACAATTTGTACATTTTTTAAAAGTGTGTATTGTGTGTTCTCGACACGTGAGTTGCACATATCCTAATACCACACACACAATGAAGGTTGTAAAGGTGCATTTACAGTTGCTTTTTGCAATAGTCCTGTGTTGAATTTACATGTAAAAACATATAATACCAAGGTCATGGGACACGTATTCCTAGTTGAATGGTGGGAAAAACATCCTAATGGGTGTCACTTTTGATTTCTTTATAGCTAAGGAAATTGGCAAAGACAAAGAGGCAATAATTAGCATTTATTTATGAAAATAATGGAAAATAAAAGAAAAGGAAAGTGAAAGGTCACAAATTTACATGGGAGGGAAATTGAAGAAAAAATATAGGAAAATGAAGAAAATAGAGGCCTCAATGACAAACATGCTTATGAGGATTAGTTCATGGCTTTTTGACAGTGTGATAGGATTTTTGTCAGTTTTAGCTTAGAGCTTGTAACAACCCTCGTTAAAAATCCATGTAAAAAAATATAAGACCACGGTCATGGGACACGTATTCCAAGATGAGTGGTGGGCAAAACATCCTAGTGGGTGTTCATTCAGTTTATTATGGCTAAGGAAATTAGCAAAGACAATGGCAAAGGCTTTGGAAAGGCATGAGGCATTTATTAGAATTTTATTTATAAATATAAAGGAAATTAGGAGAAAAGGGAGGTGAAAGGTCATAGGTTGCACGTTAGGATGAAAATGAAGGAAAATAATGGAAAATGAAGAAAATAGAGGCCTCATTAATAAAAAGGCTTCTGAGGATCAGTGGGTAAGCTGGTCAGTTCAGTTTTGGTGGATCTCTCTTCTATTCTCTCTCTCATGCTCTTTGACACTTATAGTTTTCTTGGAGCACTCTTGGAGAGTGTGGCATACTTGGAGTTTGGAGAAAGAAGGCAAAGGAAGAGCAGGAAAGGGCAAGAGGACATTGGGATCAATAGCTACAACGAGTTTTTCTTACAGGTTCCAAGTTGCATGTATGTTTTCCTCACTAGTTTGGGCATGCATGGCATATGCATGCGCTTTATTGGTCATGATCTATCACTGCCACGGAGGATTGTCTAGATTGATAGTGGATTTGCCTGGCCTTGCCATTTCATGGATAACCATGGTGATATGGGTTCATTTTGCTTTATTTTCAGGTTTGTTCTCATGTTTCCTTAGCTTGGGTTGAGTTATTGATTCCTGGAGCTTTGGTTAGACAAATGCTTTGGAAGCCCTGTAACGACTTGGGATGAGTTACTAGTCCTGGAGCCTTGGTTGGATAAACGCTCTAAAGCCCTGTAACAACTTGGGTTGAGTTATTAGTCATGGAGCCTTGGTTGGACAAATGCTTTGGATCCCTTGGTGGGTTGAGTTACTAGTTCTGGAGCCTTGGTTGGACAAACGCTCTGGAGCCTGGCAACAACTGTGGGTTGAGTTAGTAGTCCTAGAGCCTTGGTTGGACAAACACTTTGGAGCTTAACAACAATCATGGGTTGAGTTTCTAGTCCTAGAAGCTAGGTTGGAGCAAACTGTTTGGAGCCTTGGAAGTCGTGGATAGATACCAATCTGATGATGGTTTTGTGATGTCCGGTCGTGAGGTGGAAACATTGTTTGATGGGTTGAGGTGGTTGGCCTTTGGAAGCCCTGGATGGTTTTGAATTTATGTGTTTTATGAGATCCCACATTCATGCTTGGAATATGGCACGAGGGTGAATGGTTGAAGATATATTTGGCTCAACCATTCTATGGTCGGGCGGAACGTAGAAGTCCCATCCCGGGTTTGGAGTTTGCATCATCAATATGAGGTTATTCCTCCTTTTATTTCTATGAGTATTATATTGGTTTATATGTGGAGTATGTGGCTGTGATTTCCTTGGTATTTCTATTATTGTTATGTTGGTTATGTATATGTTTTATGGCAGTATCTATGTACGACTCTCATCATGTTTTTACTTGTAAAATAATGATCAATGTATCTATGGCCTAATGGATCAATCTATAGCTAAAGTGACAAGGAAACAATGCCTCATAGCGAGTCTCAATTAAGTATGAGACCCCTATTCTTAGATCTGTCATTTATACTTTTAGATTGAATTGATTCCAAGTGTTTGAAAGAATGTCAGTCTCGATTGGGGATGGTCAATCCTAGTCCTAGAGTTCATTTATGGTTTATTAGTCTTGTCATCACGTGTTTAATGGATTCTGAAAGCTACAACAAGTTCTGGGCAATGACCGGAATTCTAAGCTTGAAAAGTGCCTTAAATTCCTAGACTCTGGCACAGATCTGCTGGAAATAGTCCCTGGACACAGGCATGAAAACTTGTGGGAGCATCCAAATCTCTCTAGATACTAGCATGTCCATAGCATGTGAGCATCTAGAGGTTTAATAGTTTAAAATCTCAATGGGACTCCGGGGCTAGTTAGCAAAAATGTTGGGATGGTTCCTATGAGTCCTATTGTAGATGTTGAAGGTTTGTATGGTGTGTTTCCATCGATTCCACTTCTTTAAGGTCACCTAGGAGGTTGAATCATATCATAATAGCCTCTCATCGCATGTTTACCCCCGTTGGCTTGTTACTTGGGTAGACGTGGGAGGAGGGCGTTACCGAGCTCTCTCTCTCTCTCTATCTCTCTCTCATACTCTTACACACTTAGAGTTTTCATGGAGCACTCTTGGAGAATTATGGCATACCTTGGATTTGGAGCAAGAAGGTAAAGGATAAGAAGGAAAGTGTAAGGGAATGACAGGATAAACAACTACAACAAGTTTTCTTTGTAGGTACCAAGTTGCATGTATGATTTCCTTACTAGTTTTGGCATGCATGGTGTATGCATGTGGTTGTTTGGTCATATTTTGTCATTAACATGGAGGATTTCCTGGATTGATAGCGATTTTGCCTAATCTTTCCATTTCATGAATAACCATAGTGTTGTGGGTTTTCCCTTTTATTTTCTAATTGGTGCTCATGTTCCTTATGGTTGTGGGTTGAGTTATTAGTTCTTGGAGCCTTGGTTGGACAAACGCTTTGGAAGCCCTGGAACAACTTGGGTTGAGTTACTAGTCGTGGAAGCCTTGCATGGAAAAACGCTTTGGAGCCCTTGGTGGGTTGAGTCAATAGTCATGGAGCCTTGGTTGGACAAATGCTCTAGAGCCTTGTGACAGTCGTCGGTTGAGTTACTAGTATTGGAGTCGGGTTGGAACAAACGCTCTAGAGCCTTGGACAACTTGGGTAGAGACTGATCTGGTGATGGTTAGTGATGTTCGACTGTGAGGTGGAATCATTGGTTGAGGGTTTAGGTAGTTTGGCATCTCGAAGGCCTAGTTTGGTTATGTTTTAGTTATTCCATGAGATCCCACATTCACGCTTGGAATATGTCATGAGAGTGATTGGCTGAAAGAAAGATTTGGTTCAGGCTAGTCTAAGGTCGGGTGGTACAAGGAAGTCCCTGACTTGGTTGGCATTTCCATATGTTAATAAGAGGTATTTCTATTGTGATCTACGAGCATATGTATTGATTATGATGGTGATATTAAGACTGAGTTGCCATGGTTTATATGTTTGTTAGTTGTTGGTTTCTATGTTGGTTATTTGTTGGTTATATAATGTATAGTGTTTATGGCTCTTGACATGTTTGATGAATACATGAATGGTTATGAATGCATGACCTAATAGATGTTATGGCAACTATTATGAGAGGAAATTATACCTTCTTGATGATTCTCAGATAAGTATTAGACCCTTATGTTCAGATATGCATTCATGACCTATAGATTACATGTTTGCAATGTGTTTGACAAAATGTCTGACATAGTTGGGCTTGGTTAGGTCAAATTATTGATCAATTTTTGTGTTAGAGGATTTTTCTTTGTGTCATTTACTGTTCTAGAAAATCTCATAAAGTTTTGGGTAGTGGTCTGGAGACTAGCCCTGAAAAGGTGGTTTAGATCTCGCGATCACTAGCACAGAATCGAGTAAAAAATATTGTAGTCGCTCCCTTGTAGGCTCATGTGTGCGACTAGAGTGCTACAATCAAATTTAGGAAATGTTATGCCAACGTCTGGGAGTCCAGATCAGTAAAATAGCAAGTTATCTCAGGGTTTGAGCACCTGGAAGGGTGATTTAGCTCTGGGGGGTCCCATAACACCTAAGGGAAGTCAGTAAAGTCTCAATTTGTCGACTTCATTTCCTTTAGGTGATCTAGGAGGTTGAGTCATGTCATAGCAGCCCTCAGCTCATGTTTACCCATGACAAGCTAGTGAAAGTGGGTAGATATGGGAGGGGTGTTACATTTTGAGTGCCTTAAAAGTGTATTTAGGGCCTTTTTTTGTCATTATCAGTGTCAAAAGTAAAAGGAACATTGTAGCAAGGGAAATTATATGTTAGACATGAATTTAATGTCTTTACTACAAGAGCAATTAAATCACATATAAAAACATGCACACTTCAAAGAAGATCAAGCTTGATAAATTTATGGAGTGGCATTGGTGTATATGAATGCTAGCTTTTATGATATATAAAAAATGAGGGGAGAGTGTTTGAAGAAGAGGGCACATATGTGGGATGTATTTTTAAATGATATGGGTTTGGACATCACCTTTAAGTTACCATTTGTAGAAATTATGATGTAGATTTGCAACTGCTCATGAAGTTTTAATCAAAATCACAAGACACAAACCTACTTTATTGCTTTACGTAAAGTGATTCACAATTTAGAACATAAATCACAAACATGCACATAATGTTTTTCCTTGGGAAAGCAATCTGCTAAAATCCCCAATGCATGTTTGCATTAATCTGATGAATATACATGTATTACAATTGCTTCGCTCAATTGAGCATACCCTGCTAGTGAATAACCTATTTCTTTGCTCACTAAGAAGCTTTGACCCAAACTTAGTCAATTTTAGCCTCTATTTGAGCTCCTATTTCCTTGTGTAATTCCTTGAGAAATTGAGCCCCTGTTATTTCGAAATTTCTCCAAAATGGATTGTGCAATTCCTTAGGTTGATCATCAAGTTGCATGCAACACCTGTACACTCCATAATAGTGTACAACTAATGTTACATTGCCTTGGAATCTCCACCTTAACCAGGTAACTTGAATTCTCTACATGAATTAGTTATTTTGGGTTGATTGGTCAGTTAACTCAATGATCACTGAGTTAGACTAAAGTCATTCTACACAACTGACCTTCCACTAGTTCCTCCAATAGCTGGAACTAGTTTAATTGAACACAACTTAATATAAATGAACTAGATTGCTACAAATTATCAATCACTCATTCTTAACTAAACTTAAGACCTCTAACTCAAATTAACTGAGTTAACTGAGTGATAAGTGACATGTCACCTTAGTTAACTACTTCCAAGATTTTTGCTGACGTGGAAATTCAAATTTTCTCTAGTTTGACCAAGGCAATGTCAAATTGAGATTTTCTTATTCCATTTTCAACACTCCCTGTCCACAAGAAAGGGATTATTAGTCACCCTTATCTTTCCCCTGTGGAACTCGAACTTCCCTCTTGACGAGGCCTTTTTTTAAATGTCGGCATCTTGTTCCTCTATTGGAATGTATTCTAGTAACATCATCCGCCTCTACACATAGTCTCGTAAATGGTGATACCAAATATCTATATGATTAGATCGATCTTGAATATAGGATTTTTAGAGAGCTTGACGCAACTCTAATTATCATAGTTGGATCCATCATCTGACCGAACAATCCCATAAGTATCTTTCTCATCAAGATTGCCTCACATGTTGCTTGACTTGCAGCCATGTATTCTTCTTTTGCTGAGCTGAGTGCCATAGATCTTTGCTTCCTGTTATACCAGGAAACAACTGGGGACACAACACTGGAAATTCCACCTGTTGTACTTTTTATGTCTGATGGACTCTCCACCCAATCTGCATCTTTGAAGCCACACAACTTTACACTCTCTATCCATTTGTACCATCGTCCGAACTGGGCAGTGCCTCTAAGGTACTGTAAAACATGCTTAACTACCTTCCAAAATAATTTGGTTGACCTAACCATAGCTTGACTCAACTGATTGACTGCATAACACATATCTGGTCGTGTGTTCACAAGATATATCAGTGAACCCACTAGCTGTCGATAAATGGTAGCATCCATTTCTTCACCCGAAGTGGAATCCTCCTTCCCCAGTTGGTCACTAGAGGAGTCTCCATAGGTTTACAACTATATAAGTGGAATCGCTATAGTATCGCATTTGCATACTTTCCTTAAGTGACAAACAACTCCCCATTGCCTTGCCATACTTCCAACCTAAGGAAGTAGTGCATGAGATCCATGTCTTTTATTTCAAATTCCCTTGTAAGATCCTCCTTGCAAGATTTGATCAGTTGGTCATCACTAGTTATTAAAACATAAACATATAATACAATAATCAACAATATACCTTCTAACAAGATGTGATGTAGGTTTGCATCCGCTTCACTTTTTGTGAAGCTCAAACCGCTAAGATAGTTGTCGATCTTGGTGTACGAAGCACAAGGTGCTTGTTTGAGACTATATAACACTCTCTTGAGTCTGCACACAATGTCTCAAATCCTTCTCGTTGCTCGATGTACACCTCATTCTCAATAACCCCATTGAAAAATGTTGTTTTTTACATCCATCTAGTGGATCTTCCACCCCATTTGTGCAACCAGTGCAAGAATTGATCTAATGGATGAGTACTTTGTTACAGGGTCAAAGGTCTCCTCATATTCAATTCCCTCAACTTGAGATACCTCTTCGCCACAAATTTGGCCTTATAGTTCTATATGCTTCCATCGACTATAATATTAACCTTGAAGATCCATCTTGAACCCACAACTAATGTATCTACTGGTCTTGGGACCACTTCCCACACACTACTCTTTACAATGGATTCATATGCCTCCACCATTGCATCAACCCATACATTGTTTCTCTATTGCTTCCTTGAAATAGGATGGCTTGGTCTCTACAAGCTCAGTCATTAGGGACATGTAGCCAATGTACCGATCAGGTGACCTTCTCTGCCTATGTTGATTTGAAGGAGCACCCACATTCTCCCTCGCATCTTGCATAAGTCTTTCAACTTCCCTGGTTCTTTTTTTGCCTTCTCTGGATGGTTCTGCTTGAGTGGTCGTCTCCACTCTTTGCTCCTAACTTTTTGGTTGCTAGACAAATTCCTAAGGTTCCTCCTTCGGAGATAAAATCTCCTCTTCTGGTGGGATCTGAATCTCTCTCTCAAGAGAGCATTGCATCACTTTCTACTCATCAAACTTTACATCCTTGCGCATAACTATCATTCTAAGGGATGGTAGGTACACATGATAATTGTGAGGAGTTTTCATATAACCCACAAATATCCCCAACTTTGTTATCGTATCGAGCTTCTTCCTTGATTCTTTGGAGACATGGCAGTAAACAAAGGCCCAAAATTCCTGAAGTGCGACACTTCCGCTTTCTCCCCGACAAAACCTCCTCCAGTGTAATCATGCCCAGAATCCGATTAGGACTCTAGTTCTACAAATAAAACCTTGTGTTGAATGCCTCAATCCACAAATGTAGAGGTAAGCCATGATCATGCAACATCACCCTTGCTGCTCCCACAATGTTATGGTTCTTTCTCTCAGCCACCCCATTCTGCTGTGGGTTGTGTGGTGTTGTCAACTCTCGTCAAATGCCTGCCTGCCTTTTTTTTTTTTTTTTTTTTTTTTTTTTTTTTTTTTTTTTTTTTTTTTTTTTTTTTTTTTT
>APFE030908384.1:0-12283 GCA_000404065.3 Pinus taeda | reverse complement strand
GGTAAAAATATAAAATTATAATTTCTGAGGAAATTTAAATATACATAGTAGAAAATCATTTTAAATAATTAAAAAAATACAAATACATGTGTAACCGACCATAATATTAATCTCACAAACATTGCCAAAAAAGACAAATTAGAAACAAAGGACAAAAATAAAGTTCGGTATTTATCTCATTTTGTAATTTGCACCGAACGCATTAGTCATCAATGGTCGTGGAAAAAGCAAAACATCAATACCCATCCCTCACTTTCAATATTAATTGCTCTACACATAACAGGCGGCGCAGTGGCTGCAAACTTCGAATATGTCTATCAAGATCGGCACTATTTTAGTTAGGTATTTAAGAGGTTGGGTATTTTAGTTAGGTATTTAAGAGGAAATCATCTGAAAAAATATATATAGTGGTTGAGTGTAGGTAGGGGTTATTTTTCAGGTTAGATAGAATAATGATTTATTTAATTTTGAGATGTTATCCACTTTATTGATTTTGAAATTTTTTTGGAACCATATTTATCGTCGTAAGTAATTCTTTTTTCCTAGTTTTTTCTATCAAATTTTATTTGAGATTTATGGGACTTCAATTTCATATATTTATTAACTTTACATCTCATAAAAAAATTAATAATAAATAATTAGGAATTCAAGTTATTTTAAATTTAAAAAAATAAAAAAGTAATGGATTTTTTATTTGATATAAGAAAAATAAATCTGAATGAATACATTCTTTATATGATGTCATCACCTTGTAGGGGTGTTATTACAGTCTTCATGGGAATATTACTGATAAAATGAGGTTTTTCGCCACTTCAACTCTTGGCACACCACAATATCCCAAAAAGTGATGAAGGCTCTCAGGCACCCCATTACTTTACATTCCATTGCGAGGATTGAACAATCAACAATATTTCTCCTTCTCAAAAACTTGCTTACCCTCCCTATGTTTCTCTTCGCCTTCTCCAACTATTTCCTCCATCATCCGTGATCTTCAATCATTGTTTAGTGGCTTGAGTGGGGTCCTTTTAGACCTCTCTAGCTCTCCCTCCACCTTTGGTGGCTTTTTTTGAAGACAAGGGAATTTCCCAGAATCTTAAATGGTTCAATCAACTCTTGCAGCTCCATACTCAACTCTAGCCAAGCCTGAGTTGTTCCTTATTGCTTCTGGAAACAATGACATGTAAGCACACATGTTCTCATAGAGGAGGGGTAAGGGGAGTGATGAGTGACTCTAGCACACGATTTTCAATAGAACCTTTAACTTGAAGTTTTTAAGAGCATACATATCTTTATATTACATTTTTGAGTTGTCTTTAGTGCCACTTTTTGGATTGCACCCTCAAAAACTGCTAAGGCACATAGATTGTGTAGGTCACCCATCAAACTTGTGATTTCAATGAATTCGTACTAGATTTTAGAGAAATTAGAACTGAAAACCCCACCCGAAAGCTTACAAAAAATCACACTAAGAACAACTCGTTACATTTTAGATAAAAAAATTATGTTTACACCATATTTTATAATATGACAATAATCCAATAATCCATTAAGATATCCCTATATTTATATTTATATTATATTTATATTTATATTTATAAAATTCAAATAGTTAAAATAAAATAAAAAATTAATTGAAATACGTTGAAATAAATATTTAAAAATATGTGAAATAAATAATTTAACTATTTATAGTTAAAAAATATTTTAATAGTAATTAAAAAGGAATAAACGTATTAGATTGGTATCTTCGTCATGGAAAAGCCGTACAAAAGGTATTGGAAAAGCCGTACAAAAGATTTTAAATAGATGTTCAAAGTCATGGGGTTAGAGAGGTACTATGAAATCATCTAATATCATGTAACTATGCTTCCCTACGTACAACCCCGTCGGGTCTATCTCATTCAGGTAAGTATTGAAACCAGATCTTACAGATTAGTTCGAAAGTCAGGGGCTTTTATATATATATATATCACAGTAGGTCTTATATATGTATCACAGTCGTTTGAAAGTCAAGGTCTTGTATATATGTATTTTATGGAGTAGTTCGAAAGTCAGGGTCTGGGAGAGGTAGTATGAAATATTTCAATATAATCTCATGTTATATAATCTATATAAAAGGCAGCACTATTTAATATGATTACATTTTAGGCCTCAACTTTTAAGTGAATATCCTTTATGGCCATGTGAATTTAGTTAAACAGCTCGAGTGGTCAACTTTAAAGGTTGAGAGTTAGCTTTATATTATTTATTATCATGTGACTTAAGGTCAAGGTGCACGATTTGCACGATTTTTTGGGCTCTAACAATTAGATTTGATTTCCTTTAATAACGTAAAAATTTACATTAAATCAAGCTACCATCCTTTCTTATATATTTACTTTCATCCACAAGCTAAGCGTTGGATTTTGGAGATAGATTTTACCCTTATGTTGTTGTTGTGAGATTAATTATTTCATGCATTAGGGTGACATAGAGACACACTTTGTGACAAGGAAGGACAAGTCAACTTGGAGGAGCTCTTTTACAAGATCAACTCTATATTTGTTTGTAACTCTCTCCATTTCTATTAATACAGTGATTTCATTGTTTTCCTATATGTGATGTTATGATTTCATGTATTTCAATACCATGTTGATCTATTGAATGAAGTAGTTGGATGATGCTACATAGATGTCGTAGATATTTGGCTTGTGTTGTCTAATTGTGTAGGTTCTAATTATAGTGATCGAAGCTAGGATTGGAGCATACAAGCTAAGAGATGAATGAGACTTACAACAAATTCTAGGTAGAATTCATCACATTGTCCATTTACTTTAAGGAAACATTTGGTTTCTTTGGTTTCTATTTTTCTATACTATGCCACCCAGGCTAGGGAAGATACTTTTGTCCGTAGTCGTAGATTTTGTATAACAAATTGGCGACTCAAATGGGTATCCTTATCCTTAGTACTTGTTTTATCTCTTCTTCAGACCTTCACTATCTTACTGGGTCAAGAATAGAGTTAGGAAGACCTTTCATTGAGTTTCAATTGGAATTTGTGTTGGAACCTTGCATCCTCTGATCAACGCTCCCTCTCGTCTTGTGATAAAGCATTGCAATGCTCAGGATCCTTCTTTGTGCCTGCATTACAGAGCACTACTACCCCTTTAGCACCTGCGTTGGTCCCTGATCATGCACAAACTTTCTTTTGTCTAAATTTCTCTTTGTCCAACATTGTTCTAGCTACTCTTCCTCCAGCCCCTGAGTTTCTCATCGTCTCTTAGAAGCATCCATTTGGTTTTCTTTTGGTTTTGAGTGCCTTTGATAAGGATTTATTTAGATTTTACTTTGTTCTTATCATTAGGTCACTAGCAAACTAATTTTTTGATCATTGACTGCTTGAATGAATTCGTGTTTTAGTCATCATTCTAAAAAGTTTGCTTTTATCACTGATTAGACATGCATCTTAGTTTTCATCATATTTGAAAATTTAGTGTAGTTTAAAAGAAAACTCTCTTTGCATTGGCATATAGGGTTTTGTATGTGTATCAGTATTGGAACAATTGCATTAAAAGGGAATCGTGCTTTTCATATCGTTTGTTGCATTTTGTATGTTGCATACTCTTTGTCTCTTCCCTCCCTTAAATAGATTTTCATTGAAAGTGAAAGATTTCATTTCTTCATGCTAGATTGCATCTTTTGGAATTCAGGTGAAACTCATGGTGAACCCCAAAAATCAAACTTAATTGAAGATAAAATTTGAAATTTATTGAATCAACCTAAGAAGCATTTGTAACAATTATGCAAACACTAAGAGGTCTAGGCTAGAGACGTGTTCTAGAGTTGTTAAACGTAGGAGTTGGCATTGTTGTCTAGTGTTGTATCTGCAGGGTGATATCTTGTTCCATGTACATAAGTGTATTGGATCATAACCTTTGTACCTTTTGGTATATTTGATGGTGCCCCACGCATGATAATTATATGGAAATGTTCTCATTGAATGGTTACACATTAGTAAAAAGTACTACTGGCTACACTTCAATGTACTGTCAAATATATTTTGGAATTACACCATAGGTTTCTATCCTCACCGTAGGTAATCGATTCAGTCACCTTATATGTCATGATATACCAAACACAACATTTGGGGAGATTTCTTGCACGTAGGTTAAGTCCTTATTTTTCCAAGGTGTATATTGCAGTTCACAGTTGCTTGATAAACCTTTATGCCTAGTTTACCCCTTGTTTTGTTTCATTTTTGTGTTAATTTTTAAAATTTATTAATCCAATGTGAAAGAACAAACACCTTTTCCCCGTCATTTACGTAGAATTCAAAATAAGCTTCCTCTTTCACCAGAGGAAACTCATGGCCATCATCAGAAGCATAAAAAAATTCAAACTATAGAATCAGGGACTTTAGGAACTACTTCTGGTCCTCCTCCTAAAATTGATCAACCAGAATCATCCTTTCCTTTGAGCTCTAAACCCGAGATTACATATTCTCTTCCTAGTGAATCTGACACAATCGAAATAGAAGTACCATAAGCCTTATTGTGTGAGGTTATTAAACCTAATTCTACTAATTCAAGTACCTTATTACCAGAGGTTATTTAACCGGATGCACCTCAACCATATTCTCTTGTTACTTTGAGACCTTCCCTTTCTCTTCCTTTGTCTTAGACACAATCACCGACTATATATCCTGGACCCGATGGTGAACCCCTTCCACTTGTTCTTATGAGTATTGAAGGGATCCCATAGGAAGAACTTCGTCCGTCTTCTCTCGTTCATTTGAGAGGACTTCATCCTTATCAGACTTATCCTTTTCCTCCACTTCAGACTCCATCTCAACTTCCTTTGTTAGATTTTTTTCTTTTCAATTCACCCTTGAGTTTTTCACAACACTCATCTTTGGTATTGTCAACCATGACTAAATTTGCTATGGTTTCTCAACTTGCTACTTTGGTTCGGGCAACCACTATCACTTCTTCATCCATGTTTATGACATCACTAGAGACACATCTATATGGTGGCCCATTTGTCCCACTTGGTTACCATTCGTTGTCTGGTACCTTTTCTGGTGCAGCATCTAGTCTGTGGACCTATACCATGATGTCCATTTATGGAATTTTATCTGACACTTCTCTAATGAGCAGTATGTAGTCTTCTCCTTCTGCTCACCTACACCTATAATCAAACAACAAGTTGGTCCTTATGTTATTAGATGCCTTCAATAACATAATTCTCCTTATATTGGGCACCATTCACCTAGTGGGAAATTTCCTCCATCACCCCCTCCTCCTTCGGCAGGGGGAAACCTATTGTTGGTATGCCAAATATTAGTGCTTCTCCATATTTGAATCCTCCTTATTCTGGTTTGGTTGCTAATTTTTGGAAACCTAATTTTTCAATCCAACTTGGTTTAGTTTTGAGTACATCCATGCATTCTTAATCTATGCCATCTACATCCCAAATTACTACCTATTAATCTATACCTCAACAAGCTCAAATGAATGTCAGCCAAACTTTAGAGGTTGTCACTATGACTCAATCTATTCGAACAATATCTGGCACCTCTCAAATCCCATATACTTAGGCTCTACAAGGTACCTCACAATCTCAAATGCTTGGAAAAGGTATTATTCCTCAAATCCCAGTAGGACATACTGCGTATGGTATGACACAGTCTCCACCAAATCTGCCTTATGTTAGAACAATGCAAAATCCCATAGGACAATGGTATCAACCTTTTCAAGGTATCCCTCAAGTAACTTATCAAGGGAAACAAGTCTAAACCTAGCCACTCCAGCATATGCAAGATTATCCTCGATTTGGCCAACAAGGAAATTGGTTATCAGAATCCTCCCTATCCTGGTACCTAGGTTCTTCTTTATCAAAATCCTCCTTATTATGGAACCCAAATTCCTATTGCCTAGGTTATTCCATCTTATCTAGGCTATCCTCCTCTAGATTTTAATAGGAAGTTACCTTTTGTGGCAACTCTTGAACTACCAGATTTGACTCAATTCACAAATGATCCTATTGCTCATTCTCCTTTTTGGCTGATAATGCCTACTAAATTTCCTTCTGATATCCAAAATTCAATGGGAATCTCGAAGAAGACCCATCCATGCACATGATGAATTATCATATGTGGTGTTCTTTGAACTCCCAAAATGATGATTCCATTCGATTACATATTTTTCAGCGTACGCTTATGGGTTCTACGACTAAATGAAATTACCTAAAGCTTGATTCAATAATTTCATTTCCTTAGCCACTACATTCCTAACACATTTCCAGTTCCCCATACGATATGAGACTTGAACATAACTCTTAATCAACTTTAAACATAATAATTCTATTCAAATTTCTGATCATATTCATGAGTGACGACGTCGTCGTCAGTTGGTTAAAACTTATGTTCCTAATCAATTGTTAGCAGAAATGTTAATTAAATATTTGTTTCCATGAATCAAAAAAGATGTAGCTAAGGGTGGAGATGTGACTAAAGAGAAAGTGATCTCTCTTGCCCAGTATTTGGATCTCATCTATACCCAATCTAGCACACTTTATGAGAAAATATAAAATGCCCGAGACCCTCAAATAATGTTCC
Organism: Pinus taeda; assembly: GCA_000404065.3. Classification (NCBI taxonomy): domain Eukaryota; kingdom Viridiplantae; phylum Streptophyta; class Pinopsida; order Pinales; family Pinaceae; genus Pinus; species Pinus taeda. The sequence goes on along the minus strand of APFE030908384.1, from coordinate 5,688 downwards.
TCAACCTCCTGGTAAAGAATCACATGTTGTTGATGGCATGATTGGTTCTTCTAGTTGACAATCTGAGAGTAAACCATTTATTACTACTCCTATGACTGCCAAGAACCCTCCATCCAATCCTTCTGTGACTTCTACTTCTAAGGTTAACAACAACCACGAAGTAAGAAGAAAGGTAAAGGAAAAAAGAAGAAAGATTCTCCTCCATTAGATAAACAAACAAATCAATCCTTTGATGAGAAAAAAATTCCCACTGTCCATGTTTAATCTCTAACAAGGAGCATTTCACTGGTGACTTTCCTCACTAGGTGATAGTGAAATAATTTTTGAAATATTCTACTTCCCCCGCTATGTTTAATGACATGTTTCCCTATTAGGAGACTCACATGGTTTCTCAGGACCCTACATCCTCTAACTCGGTCTTAATGCTTTCCTCCACAAAGCTAGAGTTTGATATTATGGTGGCTACTCAAAGCAAAGTCTATGATAGTGTGAATCCTATGAACAGTCAAGCTAATGATCAACCTACCTATTCATCTCCATCTCCATCAGATCCTACCCTGCCTATAATTCATAGGAAATTAACCATTAAGTCTCAGAAGGGTGTCATTCATAAATATTATTTCAACCGTCATGCACGAGATTTCTAAAATTATAATGTATTTGAGGATCTAGCTTAGTCTCTGTCAGTTATGTCCATGCTTGAGGTGTTGAAAAACTTTCACACCCAAACAAAGGCTTTTCTTTATACCATTAGATGTATTGATCCTTTAGATTCTAACCTAGTCATTTTCAATCATGAGAACTATTCACTTTCAGCTCAATTGGCCTTTATGATACAGGTCTTCGTCTACAGTAAGAACATCCATCGTTCTATTGTAGATGAAGGGGCCTTGACCTGCATTATGTATTTATCCTGTGGGAAGGCTATTGGCTCTCCTCAATTGAGTCAGCCACCCACCACCTTAAAGTCTTTTGACAGACGAATGTATAAACCTTATGGTATTTTTAACTCCTTGCATGTAGAATTTGGAGATAAATCTGTATCCATAAAAGTAGAAATTATTGTTGGACTGCTTGATTATAACCTTATATTGGGTTGAATGTGGGATTAGCCCAAGGTTGTTGTCATTTCAACTTATTTCTGGATGATTGCCTTTTCCCATAAAGGTGGGATTGTAGCCATTGACCAACTCACATTTTTTTCCTCTAGTTCTCAAGTTACAAGAAGTGTCCCTCTTGTAAGGGAAACTCTACACCCATATCCATACATCAAGGTTGGATTTCTTAAGGGTTCCTATCTCATGGGTCCCTTTTTTCTTACTCCGCCTTTGCTTCCTGACAACTCTCCTTCGGTTTCCTATATCAATATGATATCATCTTCTACTATCCCAACCAATCCTTGGTTTGTACTAGATAAAACTAATATTGATAGTTTTGGCAACTGAATGTCGTTGATCCCTTTTGAGCTTGATTATGAGCCCATTTATTCTGCTTGTGCGACTCAACTTTATCTTACCACTTTGGTCAATTAGATTGATAATTCCTTGGATTATGGAATTTATTATGATATTTTCTCTCACACATTCCCTATTGATGACAGCATCATGGAGATCATGATGCCAAATGACATGTTTTGGGACAATTATCACCATCGTTCCTCCTTACTAAATTCCATTCAGGATAATCTTAGTAACCTATATCAACCCAATATCATTGATTTTTCTATGAATTCAATTTTAATTCATGAAATTGATTATGAAAATAACCTATAAAATATCAAAGAGATGATACCTCTCAGTATCGCAATTAAACTGGGTATTTTCAAGAATCTACACATTGGTGCATCTTTTTCTCTGGATGAGATTAAGACCTATAAGGCCCTATTCTAGAAATTTCAAGATGTGTTTTCTTGGTAGTATGAGGAAATGCAAGGTATAAATCCAAATATAGTGGTGCATGAAATTAAAACCTATCATGATGCAAAACCAGTCTGGCTGTGCCTACGTCCGTTCAACCCCAAGAAGGCTACCATGATTAAAGCCAAAGTTGAAAAAATTCTACATGTTTGTTTCATCTATCCAGTTCGTCTAACCGATTCGGTGTCAAATATTTTTCCTGACATGAAGAAACAAGGAATAATCCATGTATGCATCGATTATTGGATATAAACTGTGGTTGTCCAAAGGACAATTACTCAATCTCGTTCACTGACCAAAGTTGTTGATGACTATGCCTATTGTGAGAAATATTCATTCATCGATGGTTTCTCCGACTATAATCAAATCAACATTCTCCCAACGGATCAACCAAAGACTACATTCATTTATCCCTGGGGTACATTTGCATATCAAAAATTTCATTTTTGCTTAAAGAATGTTGGGGTTACATTTCAGAGGGTCATGGAATATGCCTTATATGATATCAAACATATCATGTAACATTATTTGGATGATTTTGCCCACTCATTCTAAACATTCGATTCATCACCCGATGCATCTTTAGGCCATATTTTTACAATGTAGACATTATAATATTCGACTTAATCCTCATAAATGTGTGTTTTGTATTATTTCTGGTAGGCTTCTTGGTTTTTTCATTTCAAAACATGGAATTTGTATCAATCCATTGAAATTTCATGCAATCATTGATTTTCATAATCCTTCTTCCCTCGTTCATCTTCAATGACTACAAGGGAAAGCTAACTTTCTTTAGAGGTTTGTCCTTAATTATGTTGAGTTGACCAAAGGATTCACTCACCTACTTAAGAAAGGGGTTCCCTTCTATTGGGATAACACTATTCAATAGGTGTTTGATGCTTTGAAAGATGTACTGATTTAGACATCTCTATTATATCCCCCTGATTATCAACGTGATTATTTCTTGTATCTCACTACTGCAATTATTACCATAGAAATGGTATTGGTCCAGCAAGATGATCTAGGTATTGAACATTTGATATATTATTTGAGTATGAATCCAATCAAGTATAGCCATGTAGAAAAGTTAGCTTTGGTGGCTATCCAAGCCGTCTAAAGGTTTTATCATTATATATTGCTCCAAAACACTATGGTTGTTTCAGATTGAAACCTTATGACATATATTTTGTCACATCAACTACTAGGGGGAAAATAATCCAAATGGATCATCATCCTACTAGAGTTTGGTTTGGAATTTATCAAGTCCAAATCCAAGAAATCCCTATTTTTGATGAGCTTATTTGTGACCTTCCCATTGCCGATTTTGAATCAATGTTAAAAATTCCATCCTAGACAAGTCATTTTTTTTATTTCGTCATCCGACCCATGGTATGGAGACATTCTGATATATCTCTAGACCCAGAATTTTTGGTCTAATAGATCTTGCTCCGAAAAGTGATGCATTTAATACTAATCCAAGTAGTACATCATCACCGATGACACCCTTTATCACCATTTGATTTTCTGTAGGTGCCTCACCCATGAGGAGGCCGAGAAAGTCCTTAGTGAATGACACTTAGGGGCATGTGGCAGTCATTTGTCTAGTTATGGTACTGCACAAAAGATCTTGCGTGTTGGTTACTTTTGGCCTACCATATTTCATGATTGTATTCTCGCTGTCTAGAAGTGTCATGCATGCCATATTTACGATTGTAAGACCCATTCTTTGCCCATTCCAATGCATCTTGTTATCACAATAGGTACTTTTGTGAAATGGGGTATCGATTTCATGACATGTAACCCTCACTCGACCAAGGAGCATGGATATATTACTTTAGTGATTGATTACATTAATAAATGGGTCGAGGCGATGCCTACATTGAACAATACTCGTGAAACAACTACGCACTTTTTCTTTAACCATGTCATTTCACGGTTTGGTGTTCCGCAAGCCATAGTTACGAACCATGGGAAACACTTTGGAAATCACATGATGTCTAAAATAATTGCCAAGACGGGACTCTCTCATGAAAGTTCCACTCCCTACTACCCTCAAGTTAACGGGAAATATGGGGCTATTAATAAAGTCCTTAAAATAATGCTTCAATGTATGATAGGCGTCCATATATCGTACTTTCATTTGATCGTTTATGTTTCCTTGTGGGAATATCGAACCTCCATTAGGACTACTACCAGAATTATGCCATTTCAATTGGCTTTTGGTCTAGAAGCTAACCTCCCAATTGAATGTGAGATTTCATCACTAAGACTTGTTGTAGAACTTCTTCTTGCTATTTTCGTAGAAGAGGAATGTACCTTACATCTAACATGCTTAGATGAGACTCAGAGAGATTCCGCTATGACTAATCAAGCTTATAAGAAATGTGCGAAGGCATAGTATGACAAAAATGTCAAGCCTCGTGACTTCTCAGAAGGATATATTGTACTTCTATACGACCAAGAATATGATAAATTACGATCAGGAAAGTTCCAACCAATGTGGCTAGGTCCATATATTGTCAAGCGTGTTCTTGCTAAAGGTGACTATAAGCTAGTCAATTTTGATGGAATTCCACTGATGCATCCTAGAAATGGGTTGTACCTTAAAAAATTACTATGCTTTATTTTTGCATAGTTCATTATGTAGATTACTATATATAGGTGTGTTGAGTGCGTTTGGAGTGTGTCTCTTCAAAGTTTCCTATAGTTTCTTTTGATCCCATTTACGTTTGGTTTGCAGATGTAGGCATCCTATGAACCATATGTTGGTTATGATGATGGTTCTAGTCATAGTACTTAGAACCTATCTTCTACAACATGAGCCATCTTTGCTCCAAATGGTGAGTTAGTGAGTCTATGAGAGATCTGTATCAGTCGCTCTAGAAATAACATTGTTGAGTATAACACAATGGTCAAGCTTATATATGATGTTATTTCACATGGTATCCAATGTTTAGTGATCAAACCTGACTCACAGCTTGTAGTACTACAATTGATTAATGTCTATTCAGTTAAAATTCCAACTATTCTTCGCATGTTATTAAGGGTTCTCCTTATAGAAAGACACTTGGATTTCATCCTATATCAACACATTTATAGAAATCTAAACATATTGATGGATAGAATGGGCTAATCACGTATTAGATAGACATTTGCGACATATGTCAATAAATTTCAATACATATCACATCCATTGAAAGTAATAATACAAACATAGGAAACACTTAACATATTTTTATATATAAAGGTTTGGTTTTACAAAATTTGTGCCCAAGACACTTATTTTCACACGACCTATCATATAAAAAAATGCATGCAAATATGGCTATCAATGCTCCTACTACACTAATCATAGATCTCATGATAACGTGCCATTGCATGAGCTATCTTGTGCAATAGTCAACCCATACATCTTGGCACTCCAATAGTGTGTTTCTAAATTCACATAGAAAGTAGGATGACCATGGTATCATCTATCCCATGTGGTGCTCCACCTATGCCAAAGTCTCAGCTACATTGAGATCTTGTAGTACTTTTGATACTACTGCAAAAACTTGTACTGGTGCTAGTGCCAATTGTGGGTATCTCACACAATGTAGATATGAAGCACCTGTAGATTGAACAAGCCCATTATCTGCATGAAAAAATCAATAGTTTAGTCTTAGATACATCTTGTTGGGTTGTGTTATATTCTTTCCACGACTAACCTACGTGGTGAATCGGGGGGCGGAGCTCCCCCTTCGTTGCGCCGATTGCGCAGTGGGGGGGTCAC
>APFE030908376.1:0-66424 GCA_000404065.3 Pinus taeda | reverse complement strand
GAAACACCGGGCTTTGTATATGGCAACATTGTCTTTGCCTGGGTTAACCATCAGTTTTCCCGTGTGGTTGTTTTCAACCATAGTGGTCTCTAGCATCATGACTCCTGTTCCATTGTCTCCTTTGTTTGAACCATGGCACGATGATTCCAAGGTTGAGACCATGCCTTCTTCCCTTATTTCTTCCCCCTCCCCTCCTCCTTCGCCTGGTGAGAGTTTCACATCTAGTAACCAGGAGACTAAGAAGAAGAAGAAGAAGTTTGATAAACACGAGGCCACCTGTGTAGCTACTGCTCCAAGTACATCGCAGGTCAGAACACCTTCTGCTCCTCCGTGGAAGGTTAAGTTTCCTTGTAAATTGTGCAAGGGTGACCATCGTCTTCGTGATTGTCCTGGCATTTCTAAGATCTTAGAAGTATGGTCTTGCAATCTAGCTCATCCCTCATCATCCTCTAAAGCTCATGGCGATGCTACCTTATCAACTGGAAACGATAAGAAGAAAGGGAAGATTCGATTCCCCTGTAGGCTATGTGATGGCAACCATCCCCTTCACCTTTGTCCGCCCATGGATAAAGCTTCCCTCGTTTTGGAAAGTCTTACAACTTCTTCACCCCAACTTCCCATTGGTTATTAGAGGCTCTCTTTAGACCCCTTCCCCGTCAACTAAGACATTGAATTAGCTTCTTCTCTTGTCCGTCCTCATCTTTCCGAACCTGGCTGTGCTAAGCCTATTCCAGACCAACCATTGGTCGGAGAGAGTGTCAACTCAGGTTCACCACCTGTTGATTGCTCGGTTCTAGAGGAGCATCACGATTCTACGACTCATGTTCTTCCCATCTCATCAGATTCTCCTGAGTCTGGGAATGACCCTCCTATCCCCGCTGGTCAAGAGGGTCCCTCTTCAGTTCCTGTAGAGCAGGGGGGAAATCATACGATTCCCCCACCAAGTAGTTTGGTCGTTTCCTTTGACTGGAGTCCTTTAACTGATTTTTTCCTTCCATCCTATGTGCCTTTCCAAATTACAGTACATGCCTATGATAAGGCAGTACCTGGCACTGTCTTGGATGAGGGCGCATCTGTCAGTCTTATGCCTTCCACTACTTGGCAAGCTTTGGACTCCCCACAACTTGTGTCGGTCGCATAGAATCTGTTAGCATTCGATGGAGGAACCAGTCAACCATTCGGGATCTTTCCAAAGTTCCCTATTACTTTAGGAGGCAAAACCATCTATATAGACGTACTGATTGTCCAAGGTGCTTTAGATTTCAGTCTTCTCCTTGGCTGTGACTATGTTTATGCCATGGGGACTCTTGTTTCTTCACTTTTCTGTGTGGTTTGTTTTCCACACGATGGAAGAATGGTGACCATAGATCAATTATCGTTCTTTACTCCCATGGTGCCTCCTGCGTAGTTGTCATCCGCTCTTGGTTCTTGCTCATAGGCAGTACCTTCCTTGCCACAGGTCAATTATGTGGATACTCGTTCTGTCTCCGCCTTTGCTGATGATCATGCAGATGGTCTCGTACATCATGTACTGGGGGCATTGGAACCTGATCTATCATTAGTGCCTCATGAAATGTATTCCTCTCGAGTGTGTTTCTTTCATCCCGCGAAGACCTCTTGAGAGCCGTGTTCTCATATGGCCAATGAAACCAAGAGTGATGAGGATAGTTTGATCTTGTGTCAACCTCATTAAAAAATGAAACAAGGATCCTCGAGCATAGTTCCTAATCTTGTGTCAAGCTTGTTAAAAAATGAAACAAGGAGTCACGAGGATAGTTTGTTCCTGTCTCAACCTCGTTAAAAAATGAAATTGGGTGTCTTGAGGAAAGTTCTTGATCTTGTGTCAACCTCGTTAAAAAATGAAACAAGGGTTATGAGGATAGTTATTTTATTGTGTCAACCTGCTTAAAAAATGAAACAACTCCCTTTCCAAATCGAGTCTTTGATTAAGATCTCGTAAAATCCAAGTCGAGCCTTTCCAAGATCTTGAAAGTGAACCTTCATTCCATCCACCTCGTTGAATGCAATGAAGCTTGGGGGGAATGTACCTCGATTTGCATCATTATGTTGGGGGCATGCGAACTCATAACAAGCACATTTTTTCATTTCAAGCTTATGTAAACATGAAACCGAATCCAAGCAGAGATCTCCATCGTTCATGCTTGTGTAAAAATGAACCCATACCTGATTTACATCTCGTGATTGCCATTTATCCGCTAAATTCTGCTAGATGAGCCTTGGTTGTTTCATTCCATTGCCACCATCTCTTTATCCGATCATATGCTTTGACTTGGTTGTTTTTCCTTCCTGAGGAACCACAGTGATGAGTGGTTTTATTAGCCAGCCTCTTGACCATTACATGTTTTGAGCAGTTCCACCATTGCCGGAACCAGTTGCTACCCTTTATACCACTCCTTCTTCTAGGACGAGTCACCATTAAGCTCTTTTCTCACTCGTAAAATATGAAAATATTGCTGAGTATTTTTCCCTTTTTGACTCATTAAAGAGAATAAAAATGGAGGTCTACTTTCAGCTCTTTTCCAACTTGAAAAATGAAAAGATAGCCGAGTTTTTCCTCTTGACTCATTAAAAGTAAATAAGAGGTGGTCGCCTTTAAGCTCTTTTTTGACCATCTAAAAATGAAACGATTGCAGGGCCTTTGTCCTTTTGAGCTCGTTATTGGTTACGAAACGACGTGATTTCGGTCGCTTTTTTACTTTTTTTGGTCGAAGTAACTAATCATGAAAAGTACTCCTCGATCGTAATGGTCGAGTGGCTCTTTTCAGTATCATTTTATACTTTTTCGAGCTCGAGAGACAGAAATCTACGAAAAAGGACCCCCTGGAGTTTTTTTTTCGTGCCTTTTTCAAACTCTCTAAACATGAAAAAGACTCTGAGTTTTACCTATGTCAGACTCGTTAAACCCTAATGACATTGGACTCATCACCATGACGAGACTTGAGCTTCTCCTCCCTAGGGATCGTTAAACTATTACTAGGTTGGATTCAACAACAGGTTTATCATTGATTGTCTATGACAACAAGTCACTCTTGAACATTGACACTTTTGCTTCTTTTCAAGTTTAGATATCCATACATCGTCATTTCACCTTCAGCGGGTTAGTTTTTCATTTAGCCTCATTCCATCTGATTCACGCCATTGTCATCAAGCCTCTGATCCCTTGGTACTTGAATGTTGCCACCCGCAAGAGTCGTGTTGCTGACATGTTCAAGAGTATAATCCTTCTGCAGTTTACACCTCTGTCTCTTTCTCTGATACTCTGTTTCACCATCTACCTCTTGTTCCTCGTCTCGTGTCATTGATGGGGGAAACATTATGGCCCTCCTGCGATGGGTCGTCTCCTGTCGACATTAGCTCATTATCTAGGAAATTGATCTAGAAATCCCCTTTGGTACCTTAGAGCTTGCACGCCTCAATGGCAAGTTCTTCATACCTGATGGTTGACTTTCATCATTGGTCATCAATTGGGTGATTCCATGAATGTTCGACTTCAGCTCCCTTTTTCACACTTCGTGGATTATGCTAGCTAGTACCTTGAGAATCACTGGCATTATAGGTGGTTTCTCTCATGCTTGTTAACGATTTCCATCATTGACTGGTAATCAAGCGACTTTCTATCATGCTCGACCTCAGCACATCTATTCGGATGTTAAAAATTTTACTGTGATCGGATGGGGTCAAGACCCCGAACTTAGATTACATATGTTCGAGCTGCGTGGATTGGTTTCTGGTTACATGGCTCATTGATGGATGGCTGCTACCATACCTTTATCATTATCATGGTCCCATTAGCTGGATGGTTGGGTCCATACCACAAACCTATTTCGTATGTCTTTTGGATGGTTGCGGCCATGCCTAGACTACATGTGCTTTAGAGATATCAGTTCGACTTGCGTACAGGTCCTTCCAAATGGTGTTTCGACTCAGTTGTTTTGTAAAACATTTCACCCCTCCCACTCTCTCGAGCTTCATACTACAGGGGGCATCTGTTACACAGTAATTTCTTATCGCCTTCACTTCCGGTCTTTTCACTCTGTCATGTGTCCAAGTCAAACACACTCATGTTGAACAAATCCTCCCTTATGCTGCAAATTGACCCACTTTTCCTAAGTTATCTACCTCATTGCGGATATGGGCTTAATATACACACTGAAAGGTGCTCATAAACGGTCCATCTGCACTGCCAGCGTAGAAGTACATATGATTCCCGCGATGGCCATATTTTATACACCAGTGTAGGGCTATGTGGTCTCTTCAGCGATGATCTGACTAGCTGCATTGATCACTGGCGATATTAGTGCTGAAGATCAATTATGTGCCCGCGATGATCTAGATTGGGCGAATTTGTTCCAACAATCTACCTTCCAGATGACTCCAGACCTGGTTGTTGGCATTGTTTATGTCACCCTTCCTTCCCTGGTATGGAAGTTCTGTCAATTGTGCTACCTTCCTTGATGATAAACTCTCCTTTCCACTTTTCATGGAGACTCCTTCTCCTATTTAAACACTCACCATTGCTATGCATTGCTAGAGTTTCTGATAGTTGGCTAGTTGAGCAATGTTGTTAGTGTTTTGTGAGTTTGCTAAGATAGTTGGTGTGAGTGTGGAAAGTGTGGGATTGTTGATGGCTTGTGGAAGGTTGTGAAGTGCCCTTAATCTTGTGTAAAACTTATGAGTGAGAGAGCTCTTGTATGTTGGGAGATCCATCTCCAAAGAGTGAATGCTTGAAAAACATGCTGGCTAGACCCTTTTGAGAAGGCTTGTGACGTTAATACTTTGGTTGTAAGCTGACTCTGATTTAATTATTGATGCAATCAATGATGTTTTCCTATGTCTTGTATGTAATGTACTTGATAGCTCATGACTTCTTGACTTTGTGAGTAAATAGTTCATTGTTGTTTCCGGTTACATGCTTTGTTGTATTTCCTTTTCTTTATTTTATGTTGATTACTCATTGAGGAGAAGGAAGAGGAAGGTGGAGCAGCGCAACAGAACTGTCAGGCCAAGAAATAACTCCATTAAGCAAAAACTAATTTGTATATTCATTCAATCAGGTAGGTCTTTTATATACATGAGGGAGAGACTATTCAGTTCATCTCCCGATGAATGTTCACATTTCTCATTTATTTATTTACCTATATTTACCCAAATCACAAGGATTAGGTGTCAACATTCCCCCCCTTAATCTGAAGGGATGTTGGTGAGTCCAAGTAACCATTCTGAATCGTTCAAGCTTTTCTCTTCCAAGCGCTTTGGTGAAGATGTCTGCAATTTGCTCATTTGTGGAACAATTGCGGAGATGGATTGTTTTGGCCTCAACATGATGTCGAATCAGATGATATTTAGTATTGATGTGCTTTGTTCGATCATGGAACTTTGGGTTCTTGGCCAACTTTATTGTAGAGGTGTTGTCAATCATGAGTGGAGTTGATTGTACTTGTTTTACCTGTAAATCTTCAAGAATTTTCCTAAGACACATAATTTCTTTTGTTGCTTCAGCTGCTGCCGCGTATTCTGCTTCTGTTGTGGAATCTACTGGAACTGATTGTTTGCATGATCTCTAGGAGATAGCTCCTGATCCAAGACTCATAGCATATCCTGAAGTAGATACCCCAGTTTCTTTGTCTCCAACGAAGTCTGAATCAGAGTATCTGATCAAGATGAAGTCATCCACCTATGTGTACTTGATTCCAAAGTCTTAAGTTCCCTTCAAGTACTTTAGAATTCTTTTTACAGCAGACCAATGTCCCTCACAAGGCTTTTGCGTAAACCTGGATAGGATTCCAACAACAAATGAAATGTATGGTCTGGTAGTAGTTAGTTAGTTGAGACTTCCTACAAGTTATCTATACTTTGTTGCATCCTCAAATTCCTTTCCTTCAATAGATGTGAGCTTTAAGTTTTGTTCCATTGGAGTAGTAAGAGGATTGCACTCTGTCATGCCAAAACTATTCAACAAATCTCCAATGTATTTCTTTTGAGAAACAAATATGGACTTTGGATGTTGGGTTACTTCAATGCCAAGATAGTAATGAACATAGCCCAAATCAGTCATTTCAAAACTTTTCCCCAATTCCTTCTTTATGGATGCAATGTAGCTTTCATTGTTCCCTGTCATTAAAAGATCATCTACATATACCACAAGATATACAACTGTTTTGCCAACTTTCTTGACAAATAAAGTTGCATCATCAAGATCAAAATGATTGAAGTTGAGTTTCAGAAGATGCTCAGTTAGTTTTTCATACCAGGCTCGCGGTGCTTATTTGAGGCCATACAAGGACTTCACAAGTTTGCATACTTTATGTTCATGTCCTTTCACAGCAAATCCTTTAGGGTGAGACATACAAACATTCTCTTTTAGATTTCCATTTAAGAAAGTAGTTTTTACATCCATTTGATGGACTTTCCAACTGTTCTGAGTTGCTAGTGCAAAAAGTGTCTGGATGGTAGCCCATTTTGTTGTGGGGGCAAAAGTCTCCTCATAATCGACCCCTTCCTTCTGTGAAAAACCTTTTGCCACAAGCCTATCTTTGTGCTTGTCAAGTGAGCCATCATCTTTATACTTGTTCTAGTAGACCCACTTGCAGCCAATTGGTTTGGTTCCTAATGGAGGATCAACTAGCTTCCAAGTGTCGTTCTTTATGAGGGCATCATACTCTTTTTGCGTCGCTTCTTTCCATTCATCATGAGAAGCAGCTTCTTTGAAGGTAGTTGGTTCAAAATCTATAGACAAGTTCAATTCACAATCATAAGAAACATCCATATCAACAGGTGAATTAGAGTCTTCCACATCACCTCCATTTTGCCGGTTTGAATTTCTAATTCCTGTCTTTCCAACCTCATCAAGATGAACACTTTCAAGTGTCTTTGTCAGCCACTTTGGGGGACCTTTCTCAAATGGTCCAGGTTGCTCCGTTGGTTGAGTTGGGACTGAATCAAGATTGAGTCTCCCGATTCTATCAATCACATCACTTAAAGCGTCATCTATTGTTGGAGTTTCATACGGGGGAGAGTGTTCTTCAGAAGAAGATTCCACATGTTGATCTGGTATAGGAATCCCCCCTTCAAGATGTGGATTCTTATTATCAAATTCTTGAAATGATTTTGCTTTTGCGAATCTATCCAAGTGATCAAGTTGCCGCTCAACAACATTGTCAGTTTTGGATGATTCAAGAAAAATTACATCTTTAGATACAACAAACTTTTTATTTACTTCATCATAGAGGCGGTATGATTTGAAGGTGTTTGAGTACCCCAAGAAGATACACTTACGACTTCTAGCACCAAGTTTGTTTCTATGTACCTTTGGTATCAAAGCATAACAGGTGGAACCAAAGACCCTGAGATGTTTTACCGAATGAACATGTCCATATCACATTTCATAAGGAGTCTTGTTTCTTATAGCATTAGATGGACATCTATTCTTTATATATGCAGCACATAGAACAACATCAGCCCAAAACATTATCTTTACATTTTTGAAGAAAAGCATGGAACGTACCATATTCAAGATTTTTCTATTCATTCTTTCAACTACACCATTCTATTGGGGATTATAAGGCACAGTTGTTTGATGTTTGATCCCATGTTGGCGAAGATAGTTTTCAAATCCATTTGATTTGTATTCTTTTCCATTATCAATGCACATAGACCCAATATGAGATTGTGCATCATTTTCAATGCATTTATGAACATTCTTGAATGTTTGAAAAGCATCAAATTTGTTCTTCAATAAATAAACCGAGCACATCTTGGTGTAGTCATTAATAAACATCCTGATATATTTATTTCCATTTGCAGAAGGAATAGGCATTGGACCACATAAATCTGAATGAATGAGTTCAAGTTTCCTATGTGCTCTTGAATGTGAATCGTGAAAATATTGTTTGCTATGCTTTCCTAGAATGAAAGCATCACATTGCTTAAGTTTTCTAGGAATTGTAAGCAAACCAGCAACACCATTTTTATTCAATAAGTGGAGACTGTCATAGTTCAAATGTCCAAATCTAGCATGCCATAATAAACTTGATGGAAGTGTACCTTCTTCATGATGAGCAATGTATGAGAAATGTTGTGCATGAGAAGAGGTTCCTTGCAGTTTGAGAAGCCTTTCTTCTTCTATTCCCCTCATGACAAGTGAGTGGTCAGATGCTTTTCTTACCTCAAGCTTGCCATCAAACATATGAATGGAATGACCTTGCTGAAGGATGTGGACCAAGGACAACAAGTTTCTCTTGAGCTGTGGGAGATATAGAACGTGATCAAGAAGAAAGTCTGGAAGACCAGGCAGTTTAAGCCTGATTGTGCCAAGCCTTGATGTCTTGATTTTTGATTGATCTTCAAAGTATACTGCTCCATCAACATTTCCAGTGAAATCTTAAAAAAAATCTTTTCTATGAGTCATGTGGTTGGTTGCTCCTAAATTAAGCAACCAATCATTTTTCCAGGAAGAATGAAGCATTAAATAAATCTTCATTTACTCCAATATTACATTGTGCCACAACATAGTGAGCGGATTCAGGTGCTTTACCTTTGTGTGTATCATCAGTTTTGCCTTTCTGTTGGTTTCTTTGCTGCTCAATTTTGTCCCATGGTAGCTTGCAGTGCAAATCTGCCTTTTTTTCTTGAGGGTGTCTACCCCCCCCCCCCCGTCTCTAAAATATCTTCCTCTTCCTCTTGAATGCATACTGTAACAAAAAATACTTCTGCTGATAGAAAAAATACTTCTGCCAATATACAGTAAAAAATCTACTGAAAAGGGCATTCTCAAAGGGCATTACCGTCCACTAAAACTTATAACACAAGGTTTTCATGTACCCATTGAATCACAACCATCACAACTTCAATACACAGAGAAAAATGACCTTCAAAACGTACATAGCTACCAATAAAAAATCAATGCATATGCAGCAAAAGAGCTTCAACACATCATGGACATTTTGCCTCCACCAAACATTCTGCCATATCAATATAGGATTATATAATAAAATGTTACTGAATGTTGTGTTTCTTTCACAATGTTAAGACCTTCTTTGCTCTGATACCATGTCAGTCCAGGGTTCAAATGTCAGCTTTCAAATGCCCCTACTATGTCAATCGAACAAATGGCCCTGGAGGCGCAAACAAGCCCAAGAATCACCGATAGGATTTACTCCAAGGCTGTGCAGAGACCTGACGTTCCCACAGACGGTGCAAAGAGGAGCGCCTTACACATTACATAGTAGGTGATATCAGCTCCCTTACCACTTGCACATTACACAACAAAACAAAATGCTTCGATTCAGTGAAATGACGAGCGTATTCGACCATTAGGTCCTCCAATATAGGGTGTATGCAGTGTCAATACAATCAGACAATAGCATGTGAACAAAAGTTCAATGCACATAAGAATTGAATTCAGGCATACCATTCAATGCAGTCCTTTAAATATTTTTCAACGCATATCACAGCCATTTAAACGCCTTCACAGTCTCAGAATTCAGAACGCAGATAAATGCAGAACACTCCTCCAAAGATAAATTCATAGAAAAGCTCACAATCATATTTACCTCAACACGGAATTTTACAAGCCAATCTCCCATAAACTTTCACAACACAACAAAACAAGAAAACTAGTGCTTAGCAGCTATGTATACCATGTCAACCACGCATATAAGATCCAAAACATGACCACGCATACGCATATTAGGTTTATGTTGCAATAGGACAACGTTCCATCTTCTCACAATCAAAAACGCAGTAATGTCTGTCATCCAGCATTAAAAAATACCGGAGCATTTATTCGAAGGTCTAAAGATTACTAAAAGTGTGAGAACATCTAGCATCCAGCGTTCAATTGTGTGTGCGGAATAGGCTACCAGAGAGCAGAGGCGTTTCAGGCTACCACCTAATATGTGGAGCAAGCTACTAGGCAGACGAGTTACAAGGATCATGAGAGCTAAAAAGGAGCTAGCTCTGATACCATGTCAGGCTAGGAAGTGACTCCATTAAGCAAAAAATTGATTTGTATATTCATTCAGTCAGGTAGGTCTGTTATATACATGAGGGAGAGACTGTTCAGTTCATCTCCCAATGACTGTTCACATTTCTCATTTATTTATTTACATATATTCACCCAATCACAAGGATTAGGTGTCAACCATTGACCACCGATTGAGATAGGCCTCCAACTTTAACTGTTTAAGGAAAGCTATTGTTGATCTGTCCTTGTTTGTGACTAGACCCACTCTAGGGCTAGAGGGGTTGCCTCTGTCTGCAGAGGGAACACTTTCCAGCATCACAGGGACTGTAAACAAACACCATGGGACTGACAACATACACAACAGAGAACTGGTTGTTCACAATGGCGATTTGCCTTGGATTCAATGGTGCCTTGTAATTTGAGGTGTAGAGTTATGACAATTCATGATGCAAAGGTAAGTTTTTATGTTTTTAGTTTTTAATGATTTAAACTATTGCAAACTAAATAATGAGTATTTTACCCTTTCCAATTCTAGTTTTCTCTTCTAATGGATGAGTAGATTGCAGAGAAGAGAAGGGTTTTAGTTAAATAACCTAAAGAGGGTTTTTACTTAAGTAACCTTAGTATGGGTAATTTAATATATTACTACATGTAGATAAAGATTATATATTCCTCTTGGTAAAGAAAATAGGGTTTTTACTTGAATAATCTAAAGAGCGTTTTTACTTAAATAACCTTAGTATGGGTAATTTAATATATTACTACATGTACATACAGATTATATATTCCTCTTGGTAAAGAAAATATATTACCGCATGTAGATAAAGATTGATTTTTATATATTTTTCTTGGTTAAGAAAATATATTACTACATGTAGATAAATATTGTGATCATATCTTTATTTCTTGGTAAAGAAAATATATTACGTAGATCAGATCATATATTTTTCCTCGTAAGGAAAATATATTACTGCATGTACATAAATATTGATTATTATATATATTTCCTGATAAAGAAAATATATTACTACATGTAGATAAAGATTGTTATTATATATTTTTCTTGGTAGAGAAAATATATTACTACATGCAGCTAAAGATTGTTATTACTATATATAGAAAAAGATGGTTATTATATATATTAGCAACATTAAAAGATAAGTAACATTTATTGTCTTTATATAACATCCATATGTCTTTTATGTAAGAAAAGAAAGGATGAATTCTCTTTTCTTAAAAAGGGATTTTGTAGTCGTTTTCGTGGAAGTGAATATAGATTAAAGAGGGTAATTTGTGAAATATTCTCATGGATAAGAGAGTTCTCTTGAAAAACAATACTTAGTTATGAGAAAATATAATAACCTATGCATAGATAAAATGCACAGAGATAATATAAGTCATAGGAATCTTCTTTGGAAAAGATATATCTTTTTATGCATGAAAGGTAAGTTACTTGTGTTAATTCCTTTGCAAGAGTTTGCAAAAGTTACATGTTTTGGTGAGTAAAAAGGTAAAGCATTTGTGTGCTGCATATTGGATAGTTTGATTTAATTGCATGGTTTAGTTCATAAAGGGTTACCATTATTGTTATCTTAGTTCTTATGCCCAAAGGAAAGGTGAATGTGATACTTTCATGGAAACAAATGCATAATAACTTTGTACATAAATGATAGAGAAACTATGTTGGGTTCTTGAAAAATAACTATGTGAAAAAAACACATATGCAAAAGCATAGAAACAATAGTTTATTACATGTATGAAGATATAACTATTGTGTTATATATTTTAAAGAGAAACATGGATTTGTAGAACTATTGGGTTAGATATTTTAAAGAGAAATATGCATTAGTGTGAATAAGTCTTGTGGAAAGTAAAACAAGTATTTACTTGAATAAATGTACAAGTTAATTATTATGACATGTTTGATAGTTATTTGTTTATACATGCACAACCTTGTTTGAAGAAGCATGTTGTGATATTATATTTACAACTCATGCACATGAGTAGATGTTAAAAGATCACTTTTAGAGAGTGATTATTGATTGATTAATATTGTATCTAATCTTGTTCCAAAGCCTTGTTGCCAAAGCTTGTTGACGACAACAATGACAGGAAACGATGGCGGTTTGTGCCAAAGAAAAAATGATGTTTAACATTGTGGTAGATAAAGAACTCATAGTCCATGCTCATGAGTAGAAGTTGTAGGATCGTACATTGATAGAACAATCATGCCACAAGGATGTAGAGAGTGGTGATATGTAGGTAAAGGGTTTCATGAAAAATGTAAAAGCTTTTAGCTAGTTATGTGACATTTTAATGATATTTCATTGTAATATTTTATAAGAATGGATAAGGGATGGAATTCCTTATAAGCCATTGAGTGAGGGGTGAAAAACCTCACGAGCGTTTAATAATAAAATTAAACATTTGTTGGTTTTCACCTTACGGGGTTTCAAGGGTATATCAGTGTTCAACGATGTGATTGATTATTGTGTGAGTTTGATGATGTAGATTTCTTATATGATGTCATAATCATAATGTCAAGTATGTGATAAATTAATTTGGTTAAGGGAATCATGAAATGGATGCAAGGTTTTGTTGTGTTGTACAACAACCCACCATTTCATATTAAGATTTTGTATAACAATTTTAATATGAAATGGGTCCCTTTAAAAAATAAACTTAGTTGGATGTGTGAATAAAATGGTATGTACCTCATCATAAGAAAAATCCTTGTTAAAACCCCTGATGTAACTAAATCATTTTATACAACTTTTTGAATAAAAAATAAAATTCTTCCTTTATAATATTAAAAAATCATTCAATATTGTGATAAAGCAATCGAAGATTGCATATCGCAATTTCAAAGGAAACACACAAACAAAAACCTCACCCAATGCTCCAATCCGAAAAGGCAATCACAATCAGTAAATCGGGGAAAACAAATGCCGACACACAATAGAGCAAATCCCCTCAATTCCTCTGATGCGATAACGCTAATTGCAATCGGCAATCGACGACTCGACCATATAATTAATAAAGAAACATTTGAAGAGGCCTAATCAATTCCTCTGATGTGATAAAGCTAATTGGAAATCGATGATCGGCACTTGGCAGGAGTCACATGATTAAGGGATAAAGCCCATGCCAACTCCCGACTGCGATCTATTAATTAGATGCACATCTCAAAAAGAAAATATATTAAAGGAAGTTTGCATGCATTATATTGTATCACATTTCGGTGATTGGAAATATTTAAAGTAAGTCTTAAATGCCTTCCCTTTGACACTCCCGATCATTGATCAGCAATTGATTGTTGATCGTCGATCATTAAAATCTAAGGCATGCTTGAAACAATCATTTGGCATATGGGCGACGTGATGGACATTTATGATGATATTTACCACGATTGACAGTTTAAACGACTATTCAATATTGCAGTTAAGGATGGATCTTTCAAAGGATTTCATCCATGGTAATCCTTAACTATATTGTATTTTACGCCAATCAACTTAATTATATGCATTATCATATTGGCTTGCAGAAACATTTTCTCTATATCACTGTTTGTAACTGTTTGCGCGGAATTCTTCCGAAACCAAAGAACTAGAGAAAATGGGTAAGAAATCAAAGAAGTTTGCAGCAGCAACCCCTATAGTAGCAACACATCCAGTCAAAGATCACAGACCAAGCAAGAAAGGATTAATCTCAAATACGACGTGCCTTGTTCTAGGAAACATGAGCTAGGAGAGCATTTACAATCTGATAGAAGCCGAAGACCCTTAGGAATTATCAAAGGAAGCCACAGGTGATTCTACTAACAAATCGGAAGGGACTCTTAAAGAATTAGCTTGTTCTTATCTACATACAATAGCAGCGCGAGATAAAATCCTGCCATATATGGACGTAGTGAGATGGGTGGTGGAGAAAATTCCTGTCTTGGACAAAACCTTTTGCACAGTTGATGAGAGGATATTTGGCTCATTTCAGCTTGAGGAACTCATGAAAATGTACCACTTACCTCGACGTAAGAAGCAATACAACAAGGTGTTGTTGGAGGTGTTTCCAAAGGAGAATGATTCAGTGTCAGCCCTGATAAAGCAATGGAGACATTTTCCCAAAGAGCACAAGCACGAGTCATCGGGTAAGTACTTGGTTGACTCGTTGGCTTCCCCTTATTGTTATGCCAGGGCTATGATGTGTAGGATGTGGGGAACAAATGATTTGGCCAAATTCACCATAGAAATGGTACCCCTAATGGAAGCTGCAATCAAAAGTTATGTAATATATTGGGCTAATATCTTGTCCGATAAACTAGCTACAACAATTTTAGAGTACATAACAAATGTGCATAAAACTTCTCGGATTATTCCCCCATTCTATTACAATGCTTATATTATGCTTACTATTTGCTTTAATTTGGAATATCCAATACTTGGGTGGAAATGGACTCCTCAAGACCCGAATCCAATCCACATTTACCACCAACAGTGATGGAAGGAGAATTACAAAAATCATTTGTATAAAATTTGCAATGGTTTTATTCTCCCTATATATTATTATATTTTTAATAAACCTGCTCCAAGGATATCCCTAGAAGCAGAAGTTGATTTAACAGTAGTAGGCAGTTGATTCGGGGAGGATAAATTTACTTACATAAGGCTTTTTGGAAGCCTTACTAAACCCCATGTTCTTCCCTTGTATGTGCCTGATAAATTGTTAGCTCGGGAGTTGGCCTACCAAATAATAGTAGAAGGGACATCTAGAACCCTTAAGGATTCAAAGAAGCATATTTTGCCAAACTTCCCTTTATGGTGTGGCATTTTCACTCTGCATGACTACAAGCATGCATAGAAGGAGACACAAAAGATACTAATTTTGAATCTATCGACAATTCCTAACAAGCCATATGATCCAAGACAGGTTGCTTATAATGTCATGTCTCAAGCCAAACTTGCTAAGTTTGATCATAAAGCCGATGAATTCGATGATTTATTTTCCTGAGCTGAATCATTATTTCAAGTTAAAACATTGGCCATGATGAGGTATCGAGTTGAAGGACTGGAAACATTTAATATGCTTAGAGACCAAAGGTTGCAAACTCTACCTCTAGACCTATTAGCCATAACCCTAATAGTCCAATCAAGTGAAACTGAACAACAAGCTGTTGATAAAGCTCCTGCAGTAGAACAAATTCGTGAGAAAGAAAAAACAATAGAGCAGGAGCAAGAACAAGAAAAGGGTGGTGAAATTATTGATTCAGATGCTCATATTGATCCCAAACTACTCAAAGAATGGCAACAGTTTGACTCAATTATCAACAATACTGAGAGCTTGTAGGGATTCAGTACTCCTGAAGCAACAACTGGATAGAAGACAACGACTAATACAGTTCCATATAAAGGAACTAGTGGCCCACCTGTTAGCACCTAAATCTTCCTTAGGCTGAAGGAAGGCAAAATTCAGGGTAACCACAAACCACGCTCGGTCTGGTAACTAGTGCTACCAGAACAGGAGAGGGCTCTCTCTGTGTCACACTCAATGAATAAAGAAACGATATGGTCTGAGGTGACTTGCAGTGAATATTGATTTTAGGCTAGGTAAATAAGTATGGAAACAAGAAGCAAATTCTTATAAATGACTGAGTTTCTGGGATGTATGGGACCAACAAACAACAATGAGCAGAGAATTTAACACAAAGGCACAGATTACTTTGTGAAGCAAGACAGGCGGAAAGTCTAGCAATTAAATTTGAAATAATGCAAAATGGAAAGATTGTTTAGGAGGGTGAAAAGGGCATAAATACATGAATCCTTGTCAATAGAAGAAGAACATACAACATGAAACTTTCCCATAGGCAGAGCAATAAACATGAATTCTACCATATCTTACTTAGAAAATTTCACTGGAAATGAATACGAATGAAATGTGAAACATAACGAACTACATATGAAATAGAAAGAGAATACATTTGCTACACTCACACCACATGAATCTCATGAACCAGAGCCACTACCTTTCATTAATTCTCTATCAAAATATACAATGAGGAACTGAGTTTCTCTCCCACAGTCTCCCAGAAATTACAACCAACCATTTTCAAATTGTTTTACATATAATAAATATGCTTTTCCATTAGGAAATGGAACGACCCCCAGTTGGGGAGTTTTTAAAATCATTAAAAAATGGAAATGGAAAGCCAACCATTAATGAGAGGTGCAGCGTTACAAAAATGACAAATTGCTTGGGTGACTGTTCACCTTTCTTTGCCACTTGGATAGGACCCACCTTTAGTGAAAATACTTTTTAAACATTTCCTTAGTTGCCGAGAAAAATATAGTGTAAATGAGTGGGCCCACTTGGAGAAAGTCGCGAATCGAAATGTCGCGGAGCGGAAGTGATTTTGGCCTTTGGGTCCCGGTGCGCCACGCCGAAATCTATATGCGTTGCGCCACTTTGGAGGCACTTTTGAGGTACCTGCTGAAGTCCCAATTGTGCTCAAGTGTGCTTGTTAGAAAGCCTAGCCTATCTACTTTCCAACCCAAGTGGAAGTTCTAAATTTGGTGCTTATTTGCCCCTCCAAAACTTCAATCTCCCAAGACTGCTTCCTGTGTGTCAAAATAGGGGCAGAGAGGTCATTTTTTGAGTGTTTTTGACCTCCTGGGGACTCAAAACTTGCCCAAAGTTCTTGGCCATGCACCAATAGTAATGATTTTTCATGCTGAATCCAAAAATGCAAACCATTCTTGATTTGGAGCTCTCAATCCTAAGCATTGTGCCAGTGGCGCAACGCACAGGGAGGAAAACCCTGTTTTGTGCCCAAAAATTTGTCAAGTGACCAAAATTGTCCCAAATTTTTTGAAATTTGGGTTGGAGATCCTCTATGAAGTGTTGTGTTTGGCCACATAGGCTTCAGCCAAGATTCGGAGCCGATCTTTCTCTTTTTTCCTCTTTTGTCTCTTTGTCACTCTCCGCAATTTTGCCTTCAAACTCCTTATCCAAGCCTTTGAACTGATGTTCTGTGCCCTGTAGTGATAAACCATCCACCTCAATATGGTTTTTTCCTTGTCATCTTTCTTTAGTAGTCTCTCAAGGTGGATGTTGATACACTCTACCCAAGGCTCTTGGTCATTGTTAATCTCTTGCTCTAATGAAGTGAGCTGAATCCTCTTATGTTGGGCAGCTTGGTGATTTTCGCGTATGTTTTGCAGCTCCATGACTTCATGCTGGTCTTTGAGCTATTTGTTCCTCTGCTCCAAATACCTGATAATCCACTTGGCCCTCTCGAAATTGAGAAACAAGGCTTGGATCTCCGTTTGTTGCTCTTGGATGGTCCTCCTAAGCTTGGCGCTCTCCACACTTGTATCATAATCATGAATGAGGATGAAGTTGGCCTCTTGTTCACCTGATGGCCCCTCGTCATGCATGGGCTTCTTGCCCTGTCCTGTACCGGTGTTGCCGATGTCGGAAGCGAGCCCCATTCCACCCCGGGTGCAGATAACACTCGCTTTGATGCTGCAAACAAATGTCTATTGCCTCTCTGATAGGTGATGAATACTGGCATAGTAGTGGACTCATGGCACTCATACTGATGAGAAGGACCACCTATCTCATGTTCAACCTCTGATAATACCTGTGAAGTGTTGAAGAGGTCACAGGAGATGAAGTCATCCCAAGTAATGCCCTGTAATCCCAACTGATGATCCACCAAAATCTTAATTAGAGCAAAATGATAAACACTGTTAAGTTGTTGTTGAGGGGTCTTGTGCTGCATGAAGGTGTTCATCCTCTCTATCTTCCTACAAATGAAATAGGGGATGTTCATCATCCTTACCCTGGTAAAGTGCATGAGCAGCCTGATGTGATAGGCATATAAACGAGAGAACCTCCCCTCACAGCTGAAATATTTCATGATCAACTTCATGAGTGGAGCATATTCATCTTTCAAATATCGGAATTGAAAGAATCTTTGGAGTTGCCTCAAGAAACTAGACTTAATGTATGGCTCACAATGCTACTGATCAACCTTCTGTTTCTTGTGCAATGGTTCTCCAACATTCGGTGTGCCAGTTGCTAATGAGACAGTTTTAGGTGTCCGTGTGAAGGTGACACTAGCTAAGATAGAGTGATCTCCATGTAAGTGAAGCACAAAAAGACAGGCCAACTCATGATGAACTCGAAAATTAGCCACCCTTTGACAAAACTCAAAACATGATAGATGCTGGAAACATGACATAGCAAGAGGGCAGGCCTGCAATTCTGTGAGGGTGGTTGGTTCATCCCTAACATGTTTGCCACTTTTATGATGTCTCTGGGGAGCCTATTCTTCTGAGGATGAATCACTTTGGGTTTCCACCTCATACTCCGATGAATGCTCAGATGCCATGACTGCTGTATATGGACTGTGCTTGGACTGCCGCTTGATGATGGTAGTGAAACTATGTGTTGTTGTGATCTCTGGCACCAAGGGGATCAATGCAAAAAGGGAGTGTTAGGAAGGGGAATAATATGATGGGATTAGGGGTTATGGGGGAAAATTTTGTTTAGAGACATGTAGGAGGGTTTGGGGATTTTATAATGTAGGGTTTTGGGGTTTTATATTGACAAATGAGTGGAGGGGATAGGGAATAGGGGTTTAGTACTATTTTAGGGTAGGGAAAATAGGGAAAAATGGGATAGGGGGGAACGGAACAATGGAAAAAGGGGAAAAATGAGAGGTGAAAGAGGAGCCTTGGCATCAACACAACAATTTGCAACCCTAGCAACAATGGATTTGATGATTTCAAGTGGTAGGGTTTAGGCGTTTTTATTGCAACTATACATGGCCATAAACCATCATCATATTCACAAAAATACATGAGCCATCGAGATGTCGACCGTACCTGTCAATTGGAAGGGATTCAAAGGCGATTTGATGCAATTGGGAGCAAGATCGGGGCTTTACAGGTGTGCGCCGCACAACAAAACCAGTGCACACGCTCTGTGTGTGCGCCGCGCCCATGTCATTTCACCACTGTGGGGTCACACCCAGTGCGCTGCGCTCTCTATGTGCACCGCACTCCTCTATGTGCGCCGCGCCCGTGAAAACGACTCCAACCTCTCGTAAAACGCATGCTAACTCTTCAAAATCACTTTGCAATGTTTCTCTCTATCCTTGGTCTGCACAATGAGTTTTGTTTCTTGTGGGCATCCTATATAAAGACCTTGGAGTCATGGGTTTGATTTTTGTTTCTTCAAAACCTGCTTTGCTAATGTTTGTTTTGCAACTTTTTCCCTGATTTAATCAAACTCTGTATTTCACTTTTCCCTTTGAATTTTTTAGCTAAAATGATGAAATTTTTGGAACTTTTTGCAGGGGTTGCATGACATGGAATTTGGCCAAGGAAACCATGACTACACCTGAAGAGATCAACCGGAAACTTTTTTGAAAATTATCACAAATGACACACTGTTTGACTTTTCTTTAAAACAGAGTTTTGAAGAACAGTCGTAATCGGTCAACATGAGGATGAAAATCTTTAAATCACAACTTTGTAAGGGTCTCCCTCTAGCCTGCATGGCTTTATTGGACATGTTTGAAGACCAATTTATTTGATCCCTAGACCTAATGACTAAAAATGACTCTCGTCCATTAAAAGATCAAACATTGACTGTCATGGACTTTAGTGAACATTGATTAAAAGACCTACGCTAGCAGGTGCTAGACATGAGGGGATATGACTAACATGACATTTCCGTCAGATTATGGCATGCCCCTAGCAGAATGTAGTTGAGTGAATGGAGCGAGACTCCTAAAAATGAAATGCAGAAGAGTTTTGATCTCTGACAGAGGACTGACAAGACTGACTCTAACATTGGCTCTAATGGGGGATGGTAGCTCCTTGGAGGTGCCAAGAACAACAGATCTCGGGAAGAGCTAGACAGTGCCTTCATCCATTAGGCTATGGAGTCATTATTTCAACAAACAACACAAGACTCTGACTCATTTATGAAACTAAAATGACCAAAAAAAAATTTAACTCAAATTTGATATTATAATGACTTGAAGACTAAGTTGACAAACTCTAACCAAACTGAAATAAAATGGTATTTACAGTGACAGTGGAAGCAGTGTCAACAACTCAGAAATGGTCCCCGCTTGAGCAGCCGACCATTGATTGGCCCTCCTAAACAATCTTCCCTATTCATTTCCTTCAGAAGATAGGCATTCTGACCCCGATATGCTGCAATCTTGAAGGGACCTTTCCAGAGATTCTCGAACTTACCATGTTTACCCTTTTCCTCATTCCTTGCATCCCACTTCAGCACCACATCATCCAACTGAAATTTGTCTGCCTTTGCTTTTCTGTCATAACTTTTCTTAATCTTCTCCTGCAACTTGGATGTGTTCTAGAAGACTTCTTCTATGGTCTGCTACAAGTGGACCATTTGATTCAACCTTCTTTGCATAGGATCTTCTTCACTGCCAGCCTCCTGAAGAAGTTTGACTAGTGGGGCTGTGAGAGAAGTAGGAAATACTGTATCAACTCCATAAAAAAGCTCATAAGGGGAAGTACCAATGGATTTCTTATGACTGACCCGATCTGCCCAAAGTGCATTGACCAACCTCTTATGCCAACTCTTGTTTATTTCCAGCAGCTTCTTGATGATGTTGTCCAATGATTTATTATAAGACTCCGCCAATCCATTGCCTTGTGGATGATAGGCGGTTGAGTGACCCAAAATGATGTGATATTTATGACAAAATTCTACCATCCTTTTTTATTTCAAAGCTGTTGCGTTATCAGTGATTAACTTATTTGGGCAACCAAAGCGAGACAAGATGTTATTTTCAAGGAACGAAATAATTACCGCATCTGTAGCTTGTCTGGTAGGAATTTCTTTGATCCATTTCGTGAAATAATTTGTTGTTGTGAGGATCCATCTATGCTGACCAGAAGAAGCGAGATGAATTTCACCAATGAAATCCAACCCCCATTGTTGAAAAGGGGCACTCACCTCAATGGGCTTAAGTGGCAAAGGTTGTAACTTCTGCCTTCCTTCGAAAATCTGACACTTATGATAGCTCTTGACCATGTTATATACATTAGCAAACAATGTCAGCCAATAGTATCCCGCTCTTAGGACTTTATTTGCTGTTGATTTCGAAAAAAGGTGACCACCACATTCTCCTTCGTGGAAATCCTCCATGATCTTCCTTGCTTCTTTTTCCACCAAACAATTTAACAGAACGCCACCGAGATCTTTCCAATACAGACCAGAATTTAGAATGCAAAACTTGGCAGCCTTCACTTTGAGTGTTCTCGCTTTGTTTCTAGTCATGTCGGGCGGTGTTGACAAATTTTTAAGCACATATATGATATCTAAATACCATGGAGAAAGAGAAAACATTTCAAATACCTGAATTGACGATCCTTCCTCATTCTCATCGAACATAGCAGCGATCAGATTTATGTCTAAGGCATGCAAGTTTGACTCAGCCATTAACTTTGCCAATCCCTGTCCTTTAACAAGCTTTGTCGGCTTTATTTCCACATCATATTCCAACAAAGCTGCAATCCACTTGCCTCATCTTCCTTCTGGATCTCTCTGCACTAAAACATCTTTGACCGTAGCGTTAGGAACATAAGCCAAAATATGAGAATGCAGAATATATACCCAAAAATCTTTCAACGCTTTTACAAGTGCTGGGCGAACAGAGCATTCATATAGCCTCTTTGGTACTCATCTGATTCTTCCTCCAAGACGGTGTCATTTGCTAGAATGAAATCTAAATCTTTGCATACAGCCAGACTTTCTGCATACTCCTCATCCTCAGTAATATAAATAGGCAAATCATCAGGAGTAAAGAAGTGGTTTTCCTCACCTATTATATTCCCGTCCTCATCTGACTCCGGTCCATGCACAAAATTTTACTACAAAGGTGGCTGTATTGGCTGTTGTGTTGTCTGCTCTTGGGCTCACCAATCTCTCTGCCTTATTCTATATTGTGGCTATTGCTGGCCATGAAATTTAGGATTTCTAACTTGTGGCTCAGGTTTGTCAAGTTTCACCCTTTCAAGCATCTGCTCTACCTTCCGGAGTAATTGATATACCGAGGAGGATTCTTATTTTACGGTGACCTTCTTCTCTACCTTTGCTCTAGCCCTATTTGTCAGCAGATTTGCTTCAACGCTGACCGCGATCTTCTACATGTCTTCCATTGTCGTTGGCTCTCTCTCTCTCTTAATTGATAAGCCATGCCGGCATCAAAACCATCCGGAAACTTCACCATGGGTATCCCCATAGGTGGCCTTAGATGATTGGGAATTTCATTATAAACAAAGTTGAATCTAATGTAGTAGTCTTGAACCGACTCACTAGCGTTTCGTTTGATTTGCTCATATTTAGCCAGAATTTGGAGAGGATTCTTTTTCACTTCCCACCGGCCTAAAAATTGTCTTTCCAAGTCGGCCAAGGTATAGATATGTGTAGTCAGCAAACCTCTAAACCATTTCCTCACTTCACCTGCAAATGTTTATATAAAGAGTCTCATTGCCACATTCTCCTCATCGATCTCATGAAGTTCATAAAAATATGCCATTCTATCCACATGTTGTTGAGCGGTAATGCTGTTAGGAGTGCCATCAAAAAATACGATTTTGGTTTGATAATCTGCAGGCATATCATCTAAAACTTGAGGTAAGACAAGAGGTACAAAACGAGCAACCATCACTCTTTGTGGGTTTGGCCTTGGAGGTGTTGGAGGAGTGTGCGCAGTTCGTAGGGGGCTAACAATTTGAGTTTGAAGCTGTACCACAATGTAATTATCAATTGACCAGTTAGCCCTTTCAGTTTCCAAGCCTACTAGAAACTGTGGATTGGGGACAGTAGAGTCAACTGCCCTTTCGGATTTGGTCTCGAACAATGATATTTCGAATTGCTCATCAAAATCTAGCTCTTCAAGATACTCAAAAATGTCAGGACATGAATGGGATTTGAACACGAGGGATATAGAGCTCTCTTGACGATGAATTCTTGGAATCAAATTGGGATTTTCGTAGATGTACGGAGGATCTGGATCTGGATTAGCTCCGGTATATCTTCTAGAAGCCAGTGTGCTATTAAGAAAAATCAAAGGACACAACCAACTCACTCAACCTAGCAAATCCTAAACTTATCATCTGGAAGCTTAGAATTATCAAGAAGTAAGGGGAGTAATTTCGTATTCCCCAGCGGAGTCGTCACTATGTTAACACCTAAATCTACCTTAGGCTGAAGGAAGGCAAAATTCAGGGTAACCACAAACCACGCTCAATTTGGTTGCTAGCCCTACCAGAACAGGAGAGGGCTCTCTCCATGTCACGCTCAGTGAATAAAGAAACAATATGGTCTCAGGTGACTTACAGTGAATATTGATTTTAGGCTAGGTAAATAAATATGGAAACAAGAAGCAAATTTTTATAAATGACTGAGTTTCTAGGATGTATGGGACCAACAAACAACAATGAGTAGAGAATTTAACACAAAGGCACAGATTACTTCATGAGGCAAGACAGGCGGAAAGCCTAGCAATTAAACTTGAAATAATGCGAAATGGAAAGATTGTTTAGGAGGGTAAAAAGGGCATAAACACATGAATCCTTGTCAACAAAAGAAGAACACAGAACATGAAACTTTCCCACAGGCAAAGCAATAAACATGAATTCTACCTTATCTTAGAAAATTTCACTGGAAATGAATACGAATGAACTGTGAAACATAACGAAAAACATATGAAACAGAAAGAGAATACATTTGCTACACTCACACCACATGAATCTCATGAACCAGAGCCGCTGCCTTTCATTAATTCTCTGTCAAAATATACAATGAGGAACTGAGTTTCTCTCCCACAGTCTCCCAGAAATTACAACCAACCCTTTGCAAATGGTTTTACATAAAATAAATAGACTTTGCCTTTGGGAAATGGAAAGACCTCCAGTTGGGGAGTTTTTCAAACCATTACAAAATGGAAATGGAAAGCCAACCATTAGTGACAGGTGCAGCGTTACAAAACCGACAAATTGCTTGGGTGACTGCTCGCCTTTCTTTGCCACTTAGATAGGAGCCCACCTTTAGTGAAAATACTTTTTAAACATTGCCTTATTTTCCGAGAAAAATATAGTGTAAATGAGCGGGCCCACTTGGAGAAAGTCGCGAAGCGGAAGTGATTTTGGCCTTTGGGTCCCTGTGCGTCGCGCCCAAATCTATATGCGCAACGCCACTTTGGAGGCGAGTTTGAGGTACCTGTTGAAGTCCAAATTGTGCCTAAGTGTGCTTGTTAGAAAGCCTTGCCTATCTACCTTCCAACCCAAGTGGAATTTCTGAACTGGTTGCTCATTTGCCCCTCCAAAACTTCAATCTCCCAAGACTGCTTCCTGTGTATCAAAATAGGGGTAGAGAGGTCATTTTTTGAGTGTTTTTGACCTCTTAGGGACTCAAAACTTACCCAAAATTCTTGGCCATGTACCGGAAGTCATGATTTTTCATGTTGAATCCAAAAATGCAAACCATTCTTGATTTGGAGCTCCCAATCCTAAGCGCCGCACTAGTGGCACGTCGCATAGGGAGAAAAACCTTGTTTTGTGCTCAAAAATTTATCAAGTGACCAAAATTGCCCCAAATTTTTTGAAATTTTCTCTGGAGATCCTCTATGAAGTGCTATGCTAGGCCACAAAGGCTTCAACCAAGATTCAGAGCTGATCTTACTCTTTTTTCCTCCTTTGTCTCTTTGTTGCTCTCCCCAATTTCGCCTTCCAACTCCTTATCTGAGCCTTTGAACTGATGTTCCGTGCCCTGTAGTGATAATCCATCTGCCTCAATATGGTTTTGTCCTTGTCAGCTTTCTCTAGTAGTCTCTCAAGGTGGATGTTGATACGCTCGAGCCAAGACTCTCGATCATTTTTAAACACTTTCTCTAATGGAGTGAGCTCAATCCTCCTACGTTGGGCAGCTTGGCGATTTTCACGGATGTTTTACAGCTCCATGATCTCATGATGGTGTTCAAGCTCTTTGTTCCTCTACTCCAAATACCTAATAATCCACTTGGCCCTCTCCAAATTGAGAGACAAGGCTTGGATCTCCGTTTGCTGCTCCTGGATGGTCCTCCTAAGCTTGGCACTCTCCACATCTGTATCATCATCATGAATGAGGATGAAGTCAACCTCTCATTCACCTGATGGCCCATTTTCATTCATGGGCTTCTTGCCCCTGTCCTGTACCTGTGTTTCTAATGTCGGAAGCGAGGCCCCTTCCACCCCACGTGGAGATAACACTCACTTTGTTGTTGCAAACAAATTTCTACTGCCTCTATAATAGGTGATGAATACTGGCATAGTAGTGGTCTCATGGTGTTCATACTGATGAGAAGGACCACCTATCTCATGTTCAACCTCTAATAATACCTGTGAAGTGCTGAAGAGGTCATGGGAGATGAAGTCATCCCAAGTAATGCCCTGTAATCCCAGCTGATGATCCACCAAAATCTTAATTAGAGAAAAATGATAAACACTGTTAAGTTGTTGTTGAGGGGTCTTGTGCTACACGAAGGTGTTCATCCTCTCTATGTTCCTGCAAATTAAATAAGGGATGTTCATCATCCATACCCTGGTAAAGTGCATGAGCAACCTGATGTGATAGGCATATAAACGAGAGAACCTCCCCTCACAGCTAAAATATTTCATGATCAACTTCATGAGTGGAGCATATTCATCTTTCAAATATCAGAATGGAAAGACTCTTTGGAGTTGCCTCAAGAAACTAGCCTTAATGTATGGCTCATAATGCTACCGATCAACCTTTTGTTTCTGGTGCCATGGTTCTCCAACATTCAGTATACCGGTTGCTAATGAGACAATTTCAGGTGTCAATGTGAAGGTGACACCAGCTAAGATAGAGTGATATCCATGTAAATGAACCACAAAAAGATGGGCCAACTCATGATGAACTCGAACATTAGCCACCCTTTGACAAAACTCAAAACATGATAGATGCTAGAAACATGACATAGCAAGAGGGTAGGCCTGCAATTCTGTGAGGGTGGTTGGTTCATCCCTAACATGTTTGCCGCTTTTATGATGTCTCTGGGGAGCCTGTTCTTCTGAGGATGAATCACTTTGGGTTTCCACCTCATACTCCGATGAATTCTCAGATGCCATGACTGTTGTATATGGACTGTGCTTGGACTGCCCTTTGATGATGGTAGTGAAACTATGTGGTGTTGTGATCTCTGCCACCAAGGGGATCAATGCAAAATGGGAGTGTTAGGAAGGGGAATAATATGATGGGATTAGGGGTTATGGGGGGAAATTTTTTTTAGGGACATGTAGGAGGGTTTGGGGATTTTATAAGGTAGGGTTTTTGGGTTTTACATTGACAAATGAGTCGAGGGGATAGGGAAAAGGGGTTTAGTATTGTTTTAGGGTAGGGAAAATAGGGAAAAATGGGATAGGGGGGAAGGGAACAATGGAAAGAAGGGGAAAAATGAGAGGTGAAAGAGGAGCCTTGGCATCAACACAACAATTTGCAACCCTAGCAACAATGGATTTGATGATTTCAAGTGGTAGGGTTTAGGCATTTTTATTGCAGCTATACATGGCCATAAACCATCATCATATTCACAAAAATTCATGAGCCATCGAGATGTCGACCCTACCTATCAATTGGAAGGGATTCAAAGGTTATTTGATGCAATTGGGAGCAAGACCGGGCCTTTACGGGTGTGCAGCGTGCAACAAACCCAGTGCATCGCGCTCTGTGTGTGCATCACGCCCGTGTAGTTTCACCACTGTGGGGTCGCACCCTGTGTTCCATGCTCTCTATGTGCGCCGCGCTCCTCTGTCTGTGCAGCACGCCCATGAAAACGACTCCAACCTCTTCTAAAACGCATGCTAACTCTTCACAATCACTTTGCAATGTTTCTCTCTATCCTTGGTCTGCAAAATGACTTTTGCTTCTTATGGACATCTTATATAAAGACCTCGGGGTCATGGGTTTGATTTTTGTTTCTTCAAAACCCGCTTTGCTAATGCTTGTTTTGCAATTTTTTCCCTGATTTAATGTAACTCTGTATTTCACTTTTCCCTTTGAATTTTTTAGCTAAAATGATGAAAATTTTGGAACTTTTTGCAGGGGTTGCATGACATGGAATTTGGCCAAGGAAACGATGACTACGCCTGAAGAGATCAACCGGAAACTTTTTTGAAAATTATCACAAATGACACACCGTTTGACTTTTCTTCAAAACAGAGTTTTGAAGAACAGTCGTAATCTGTCAACATGAGGATGAAAATCTTTAAATCACAACTTTGTAAGGGTCTCCCTTTGGCCTGCATGGCTTTATTGGACATGTTTGAAGACCAATTTATCTGATCCCTAGACCTAATGACTAAAAATGACTCTCGTCCATTAAAAGATCAAACATTGGCTGTCATGGACTTTACTGAACATTGATGAAAAGACCTAAGCCAGCAGGTGCCAGACATGAGGGGATATGACTAACATGACCTTTTCATCAGATTATGGCATGCCCCTAGCAAAATGTAGCTGAGTGTGGAGCGAGACTCCTAAAAATGAAATTCAGAAAGAGTTTTGATCTCTGACAGAGGACTGACAAGGCCGACTCTAACACCACCCATGACTCAGATAGATGTTAAAATAATTGCAGAAAACCCTTCCGTTGAGATTGTTCTGCGAGTAGGAGAAATACCACCCTTAAATGTCTTCTACAACCCTAAGCATAGGGTTGTAATAAAGAGACAGAGGAAAAGAGAAAATTTGGTCAATATTCTCTTTTACCTACACAGATGGAGATAACTAATCTGGTATGGAGAGAGGAAGTCAGCCTTTCCAAAGATCTTACTAAGCTCTCTCAATATGTTGGGGCATATACAGCAGCTACTATGGATAAGGCATCGGAATTCAGCAATTTGCTTAAAGAAAAGGATCAAGTGATCATCTCACTATAGATATAGGTACAGGAAAAGCAATAAAGGATAGAGCAGTTAGAACAACAGTTAGCAGCACAGAAGCAATCAAACGAGCAATTAAATGAGCAATTTCTCAAAGAGAAATAGAGGACAGACCAACATGCAGTTCAAAAGCAAAAAGAGTTGTCTCAAGCATTGAACAAGCTAAAGACAATGAATGAACAGTTGAGCAAATCGAAAGATGAACAGATTGCTCGACTGTCATTACAAATAGAAAGGTTCAAGGAATTTCCTAAGATGGAGGAATTCAAATCAGAGGCTCTCCAAATAACCAAAGCATTATCTACTTAATTGAACTTGCTATGTAATAATATTTCTCTTGTTCCTCCCTTCTATGAGATTTCCTCGTACATGATTGATAAGTCAGTTGACGACAGGCAAAAGTTGGAGCAAGCAGATGAGACACTAACACAGTTTCTTTCTTGGTAAGAAACCAAGGAAGGGCAATCTGCAAATCTGCCTCAAATTATGGAATCCCACAAGGAAATTTTGTTCCTTGAGTCGCAAACTCAGTTGGCGAAGGCAGAAAGGGCAACATCGAGATGTAGATCGACAACTAGTAATTTAGTGGAATTAATTAATAATACTCTTTATTTGTCAAATTTAATTTTAGAATGTACCCCAAGAAAATTACCATCAGTCAAAGCATTGGAGCAGACATGGAAGCAGGAGCTGGAAAAGAGGTAGAGATTAATCGCAAGAATCCAAACATTGACATGGGAAACCTTTTGGTTCTTCCTTGTGAAACCATATAGTCAAAGGACAATAATCAAATGCCTGACCAATGCAATCGATTACATGATTCCTGAAACTATTGATGCCACCTATACTGCCCAACTACATTCGCGTATGAGTCATCCTTGAGAGCTATAGCCAATGCTCACCATATGTCAACTCAAGCCAAAAGATAGTCAACGGAAATAAGGAACTACCCTTACCGACTGCAAGCATATCTATTTCGGGGAGATTTTCATGTATTTGTGATTCGGTTACACCAACTCACAACATTTTTATTTCATAGTTAGTTAGTTTATATAGTATTTAGAGACCCTTTCATGTTCTTAGAAAGGGTCTTGAAATTTTTGTATGAAGACTTATATTGGAAGTTGCACTATTGTACTTCCAATACATATTTTTTTATGAAACTAGACCTGCATTCCGAGCTTTTAATGAAGAGTACTTTTGTCTAATATGCACTACTACTTCCTATTAGAGTATTTCTAAGTTAGAGAGTGAGATCCAAATGAAAATTCATGTTGGGAGGATTCAAACACATATGGTACTATTATCTATGTTTTGCTTCGTTCTTTTATGTGAACTAGCATTCATTCATTTTTTCTATTGTTGATGTATGCATAAAGTTCTCACAGAAATCTCTTTTACTTATCACTATTGAATGTCCAAGAATTGTTTTCTTTCATCTATATATGCGTCAACGATATATAAAATCAGTGCAATAATGTTTTATTTGTTACTATGTTCAACTATTTGAACAAAGTAATTATCATATGAATGAATATTCTTGTTTAAAAGTAAAGTCATCTACATGCTTATTTTTCAATGAGAACCATTAAGAGTTGCGCGAAAATATAAATTTCCCGAGATAGATTAGTATTGCATTTTAGAATAAGTATTTCATCATTTACCATTAGATATAAGTAAATTATATATTTATCCATCCCATTCATAAATCATTGGGAAACTGGTCCCATTATATCCAGTCGAAGCCACCACACCAAACAGAAAAGGAGTTGCCTTTAAGGTCCGGATTGGGTGGTTTTCCCCAATGTTGATGTAACGATTTTTGAGGCATCAACATTTTTGGCTCTAGAAAGAGGGAATGAACTATGAATGGTGAGTGAACCCAAATCTACAACCCATTCTGAGAGTAAATCTCCCTCCACCTCACCTCCGACTTCTGCCTTGCCGGCTAGAACCCCAGTTTCCAAGTAAGAAGTAGAAGAGTCAATGACCACTTCTCAACCCCAAAATATCTCAGAAAAAATTAACTCCAAACTCTCCTGAAGTACAGTCTCTTATCCATAAACTTCAAGGATTCTCAATATCTCCACAAAAATCTAAGGTATCTCAAGGTAGTGTAACTTCGCAATTCATTCCTTCTCACCCTTTCACTAGACTTGAGAGTGAAAAGCTTGGTATTGAGCCTACTGAGTTACCATTGCCTAAAAGGAAATGGGCAAAGAAAACAACTGAAGGATCTGATAGTGAAACTTTCTCGTCATCATCATCCATTTCATCTTCTGCAGTGTGAAGCCAACCATCCACTCCTCCACTCCAGATTGTTGTTCAACAGGGAACTGGAACTTCAACATCTATTTCTCAACTTCGTCAAACTACAATATCTACTCCTTCCCAATCATCTGGAACTTCATCGGCACTGTCATCTAGTAGTAGCTTGAAAATGGAAAAAAATCCATTGAATAATCCTGGTGTGGTCACTATGCCTGCACCATTACACCCATTGTCAGCTCATCCTGAAAAATGGTTGCCTAAATTTAATTGAGATGTTGGCATACATGAAGATGAGCATATTAACAACTTTATGTTGTCAATCAATTTAATAGGAATCACAGAGGAAGATGTGGTTGTTAGGATTTTTCCTTATACCTTATAAGGATTAGCTGGGTCTTGGTACTTTTCCCTGCCATCAAAATCCATCACTATTTGGAACATTTTCCAAGAACAACTCTTGACTAAATATGGTGATGACAGATCTCTAGCAACCTTAATTAATAATCTTTTAAATACTAGGATAGAGTCTAAAGAACCTATAAAAGAGTTCAATTCGAAGTTCAATAAACTCTTGAATAAGATTTCGACTGCCTCTAAACCTAGTGAGCAAGTTAGAAGCAAATGGTATATAACAACTCTACCCTCAAATATAGCTATCTTTGTAGATAGAGCTGCAAAACCAACTCTTGCAGAAAATATGAAAGAAGCACTTGCTATAGAGAAACACATCATTGCCTTAGAAAATAAAGCTGCTCTTGAAGATAAAGAATCAAAAAAGGTCTCCTTCAAAGATGAATCAAAAAATAAAGTGGCTAAAGATCCCTACGATATGGAAGGTCTCCAAGTTCTCAAAACTATGTCAAATGAAATGATAGAAATCAAGAAGAAAGTAGCTGAGACTTCAACAAAAAGGTTGTTTAGAAACTTTAAGAAACTTGAATCAAAGCCTCCAAATGTTATATCCAATGCAGACTCGGATCTCGAAGAAGAAGAAGAGATATTCTTATCATCTGAAGAAACTAAAGAAGAAGTAACTGTTGAATGTCATGGGATGTGGGACTTTATTTTTCCTAATTCTAATACAGAAAATGAACAAGAAGCTTTCCCTGTAACTACCAGGAGTAAAAGTACTCCTGAACCTATTCAAATAACTCAGAAGAAAAGGAATTAGCCTCAAATCCACCTTCAACATTTAAAGCATTAGTAGTTACAGAATCTATGGATTACAACATTATTGAAGACATGAAGAAAACAAAGGAAAATATCACAATGTTTGAGCTTAGTAAACTCAAACATCAACAAAAATTGTTGCTTAAGGAGTTCGATGCAGTACCTTCTTCCCCTCTTCCAAAAGTTGTACTATCCAAAGATGCTAATGAAACAGGTAAACCACCTCCTAGTAGGGCAGAAGCTATATTGATGTTGTTTTAATCAGAGATAGATCAAATTCTCATACTCGTCCTTTTCTCTTGACCTATGAAATTTATAATAGAAATCTGCACAATTACTTTATAGACTCAGTGGCTTCTTTAAATATAATGCCACCCTTAGTTTGTTT
Source organism: Pinus taeda (assembly GCA_000404065.3). Taxonomy (NCBI): domain Eukaryota; kingdom Viridiplantae; phylum Streptophyta; class Pinopsida; order Pinales; family Pinaceae; genus Pinus; species Pinus taeda. The sequence goes on along the minus strand of APFE030908376.1, from coordinate 34,620 downwards.
TAAACTAAATATTGAACCCCAAAACTCTGCAATTCATATTGTCTAGTTTGATAGAACTAAGGTCCAAGTATTAGGAGAAATTAATTTAGTTACCATCAGGTTATCAGCTGACCCAAGGGTTGTTCAGAGAATTGATATCTTAATCGCTGATATTCCTAAGTTCTATGGTTTGATTTTAAGTAGAGACTGGTCTGAGAAATTTCATGGTTACATTTCCACTGATTGGTCACACATGTGGCTGCCCTATAAAGGAAAGCCAAATCAGATCAAGATTGATCGGGAGAAGAGTTTGAACAAGAAAACCAGCCAATGGCATTCAACAACAACATTTTGGGTAACTATTCATCCAAATCATTCTTTGGAAATTTTACTGCTCAATCATCACCTTTCTCAGTTAATAGTTTCACATCTCAAATTTAAATTTTTTCCCAAACAGATACATCAAGGTGTGTTAAAATTGTTGAGGAAACTGTAAATAAAACTATAGATAAATCTTTGTTTTTGTCATTATACTTTGATGGGTCTAATTCAAATGAAGGTGTAGGAGCAGGATGTATTTTAGTTAGTCCCGAGGGAGAAAAGACCAGTTATCTTGCAGATTAGAATTTGAGTGCACAAACAATACTGTTGAATATGAAGCCTTGATTCAAGGACTTTATAAATCTATTGGTCTTAAAGTTCAATATTTGAAAGTGTTCGGTGACTCTGAAATTGTAATAAGACAAGTCAGAAATACTATACATTGCCTTTCTAGTCACCATAAACATTATCAATCCTCAGTGCAAGACCTTGTGTCTCATTTTCTAGCATTTAATATCTCTCCCATCTCTAGATCTCAAAATGCAGCAGCAGATTTGCTAGCTAATGTTGCTTCTAAGCTCCTACCATCTGAATATTACAGTCCCAATATGTTTTTAGTAAAATTAGTTTTCAGGCCATCCATTCCTGACAATGTCACTAGTTGGCAAGTATTCAATCATGGTGATGACATTTTAAATTTCTTAAGTTCTATTTTGAGATTTGAATTAATAAACCTTGGTACTGAGGAGAATCCACAAAACATCAATTTGGGATTAGGACTTACACCGGAAGAAAGAATTGCACTTATCACATTATTACACAAATATAAAAATGCATTCACTTGGAAATATGATGATTTGAAAACATATGATACATCTATCATACAACATACAATTCCTATGATATCTGAAGAAAAACCAGTACAACAGAAGTTAAGGAAGATTTATCCTAACTTAGAGAGTCAAATAGAAGCTGAACTAAACAAACTCTTGAAAGCTAAGATAATTTTTCCTGTTAGACATTCAAATTGGGTGTCCAACATGGTGCCAGTAAGGAAGAAGAATGGTGACATTAGAATTTGTATTGATTTCAAAAAACTTAATAAAGCAAGTCAAAAGGATAACTCCCCTTTACCTACCATGGAGCAAACTCTCCATTCGGTGGCTGGTTCTGAACTAATGTCCTTCCTAGATGGTTTTTCAGGGTAAAACCAAATTTTTGTCCACCCTGATGACAGACTTAAGACTACCTTCAGAACAAAATGGGGAACTTATGCCTATCAAAAAATGCCTTTCGAATTGATCAATGTTGGAGCTACATTTCAAAGAGAAATGGACATCACATTCAAAGGCATAATCAATAAATCAATAGTTGTCTATTTGGATGACATTATTGTTTTCTCTAAGAAAAGATCAAGTCACTTACATGATTTGAAGCTAATCATTGAGCGCTGCAAAAGATATGGCATTTCACTCAATCCAAATAAGCCCTTTTTTGCTCTTGACCAAGGTAAGCCCTTGGGTTTCATCGTTTCAAAGGATGGTATTTATATTGATCCAGATAGAATCAAAGAGATTTCTGATATTCCATTACCACATAATAAAAAGACAATGCAATCATTTTTAGGCCAGGTTAATTTTGTAAAAAGATTTGTCCCAGATTTTTCGCAGATTGTTTTACCATTACAAACCATGATTAAGAAGAATTCATTGTTTAAATGGGGACACATAGAAAAAAAAGCTTTTCATTTGATCAAGCAAGCAATCATAAATTCTCCTGCATTAAACACTCCTGATTTTTCAAATCATTTCATCCTATATACTCTCGCATTTGATTCATCTTATGCAGAAGTGCTGACACAAATTAATAATCAAAACTTGGAAGCACCAATTTCATTTTATAGTTCAAGCCTTTAAGGTGTTGAACTCAATTACTCAAAAGTTGAAAAACAAGCCTTTGCTGTATATAAAGCCATTAAACATTTCAGGCCCTTTCTCTTAAAGGCTCATACAAAAGTTATAGTCCCTTTTTCAGTAGTAAGACAGTTACTAATTCAAAAGGAATTGGGAGAAAAAAGGGAAAACTGGGTCACAACATTACAAGAATATGATTTGGACATCAAAACAACAAAGATTGTCAAAGGCCAAGGTTTTTTTAGGTTGTTAGCAGGAGCTTCTAATATTCAAGAACATGAAGGTACAAACAGTATTGAAGAAATCAATGAGATAAGTAGAAACAATCTTGAATCCCAGTATGCAGATTTGATATTCTACTTAAAAAATGGGTACACTCCTTCTAATCTTTCCTATAAAAACAAGCTTTCCATAAGACTAAAGGCAAAGAATTTCATGATTGTTAATGACGTGTTTCTTAGATGGAATTATGATTCAATTTTGTTAAGATGCTTAGAAAAACCTAAAGCACAGAAGATCTTGCAGGAACTACATGATGGTCCGGCAGGAGGACATTTTAGCGCTGATACAACAACCCACAAAATCATTCATGCTAGGTACTATTGGCCCACTTTATTCAGAGATACTCATGAATATGTAAGGAGATGTCATTCATGTCAAACTACTAGTGGAAGACAAAATAAGTCATCTTTTCCCTTGCAATAAGTCAACATTGAACAACCTTTTGAACAATGGGGATTAGATATCATTGGATAAATTACTCCACATTCATCCAAGCAACATAGGTATATCCTTACAGCCACCGATTACTTTGCTAAGTGGGTAAAATCAATCCCTTTGAAGACATCAAACTCTGAGGCAATCATTGAATTCAGAAATCAGTTCATCATTACCAGGTTTGGTGTCCCAAACGCTCTTATTTTTCATAATGCATCTTATTTCTCTAGTAATTCTATACTTGAATTTGCTATCAAGAGAAGATTCAAATTTAAATATTCTGCAAACTAGTACCCTCAGGGTGATGGTTTAGCAGAATCTACCAATAAGAATCTTATCAAAATCATTAAGAGAATTATTGAACATAATCATAAAAACTCGCATAAGTCTTTGATATTTGTATTATGGGAAGACCGCATAACATAGAAGACCTCAATAGGAACTTCTCCATTTAATCTAGTGTATGGAAAAGAGCTTGTCATACCATCAAATTTAATACTTCCTTCACTAGCTTTAGTGCAGTTTATTGAAGAAAATCCCTCATCTTCTATTTAATTAAGACATGATCAGATTCTGAAAGTAGAGGAAGAAAGGGAGAAAGCCCGAATTACACATGCAAAGCATCAACAAATTATCAAATCTTCTTTTGATACAACTTCAACAGGCTCAAGACATTTACAAGTTGGTGATCTAGTTTTGAAGTGGGACACGACCCATGAGGATAAAGGAAAGCACACTAAGTTTCAAAAAATGTGGCTTGGACAATTCCAAATTAGTGAGAATATAGGGCAATCTACATTCATATTACAAGATCTATCAAGAAAGAGAGATTCTCTTCCTGTTAATGGCTTTATTTTGAAAAAACTCTTCAATTGAGGAGGCAACCCTTCTCAATTTGTAAATATTCAATTTCCAGTTATATTTCTATAGTTATTCTTGTCATAGGAAATAAAACTTGTACATAGCCTACTATTGGTTTTTACTATATTGAAAAGCTCACTCAAAAGAAAATAGTCTTAGTATTTACTTTTGATAGATAAAAAGCCCTAAAGGAAAAGGAAAATTCTAGGAATTAGGTATGATTGAATTTTGAAAATAATTTTCATTTTTGTAAAATATTCTCAAAAATTAAAAATATTGTAAATCATTCTAAAAGTTTTAGAAGCCTAAAAACGGCTATCAATACAAAGCAAAGACTGATACAAACCTAGCATCTTCAACTCTCAAAATTGTCATCTATGTTCTCTTAAGGATAAAATTATTCACCCCATCCATCAAAGTTTATGATTTTTCAAAGTGTAATTCTAAAATATATTTGATATGAAAGATAAGAGGTCTTATTATAAGCTTGCTTACCATGTTCATAGGGGACTAGTTCAACTGACATTACCAAGACTGCATACCAAAATAGGGTAATGGCTTATAATTATAAGACAAGGGGTCTCATCACGAGCCATCGTGTTCAGTTAAATTATAACCAATGAATGGCATTGTCAATGGCTAACCACCAAACGAGGACAATTGTTTTTTATCTTACAAAATAAAGAAAAAATAAAATGAAATACAAAAAATGTGGAAACATATATTTTCGATTCATTATTTTAAATTATACTTTGAAATGGATGGGACAATGAATGATTAAATGGTTAAAAGGTAACCCTGCTGAGACTATGGACGTTCGCTGGCAGCAATGGCTCTACCTATGAAAAAGGAGACATTATACAAGCAAGGTGAGAGAAGTCTTTTGTTTTATCATTATCAATCAAATAAGGTTTACATCAAACTTAGGGATGTATTTAATTTTGAGATGAGAAAAAAAATATCAAAAATAGATTTCATTACATTCAAAATTTATAATTACTTACTTATATTAGATTTTCTCTATCTATTAAGGTTTTTAGATTAAGAAGTCAAAGTATTATATTATTTTCTCAGAGATAATTGTTCCTCCCAGTGAATCGCCACTTGTTGTCCTATACAACAACCCCCCATTTCATATTAAGATTTTGTATAAACTTTTTAATATGAAATGGGTCCCTTTAAAAAATAAACTTAGTTAGATGTGTGAATAAAATGGTATGTACCTCATCATAAGAAAAATCCTTGTTAAAACCCCCAATGTAACTAAATCATTTTATACAACCTTTTAAATAAAAAATAAAATGCTTCTTTTATAATATTAAAAAATCATTCAATATTGCGATAAAGCGATCGGAGATCGCATATCGTAATATTAAAGGAAACACACAAACAACAACCTCACCCAATGCTCTGATCCAAAAAGGCAATCGCAATTAGTAAATTGGGGAAAACAAATTCCGACACACAATAGAGAAAATCCCCTCAATTCCTTTGATGTGATAATGCTAATTGCAATCCGCAATTGGCGACTCGACCATATCAATAATAAAGGAACATTTGAAGAGGCCTAATCAATTCCTGCGATGTGATAAAGCTAATTGACAATCGGCGATCAACACTCGGTAGGAGTCACATGATAAAGGGATAAAGCCCATGCCAACTCCCAAATACGACCTATTAATTAGGCGCACATATCAAAAACAAAATATATTAAAGCAAGTTTGCATGCATTATATTGTATCACCATTCGGTAATCGGAAATATTTAAAGCAAGTCTTAAACGCCTTCCATTTGACACTCCCGATCACCAATTAGCAATTGGTCGCTAATCATCAATCATTAAAATCTAAGGCATGCTTGAAACAATCATTTGGCATATGAGCGACGTGATGGATATTTATGATGATATTTACCACGGTTGACAGTTTAAACAGCTATTCAATATTGTAGTTAAGGATGGATTTTTCAAAGGATTTCATCCGTGGTAATCCTTAACTATATTGTATTTTATGCCAATCAACGTAATCCTATGCATTATCATATTGGCTTGCAGTAGCATTTTCTCTGTATCACTATTTCCAACTGTTTGCGTAGAATTCTTTTGAAACCAGAAAACTAGAGAAAATGGGTAAGAAATCAAAGAAGTCCATAGCGGCAACCCCTACAGAAATAGCTCATCCAATCAAAGATCCTGGACCAAGAAAGAAAGGATTAATCTCAGATATGAAATGCCTTGGTCTAGGAAACACGAGCTGGGAGAGCATTTACAATCTGATAGAAGCCAAGGACACTGAGGAATTATTAGAGGAAGCCACAGCCGATTCTACTAACAAATAAAAAGGGACTCTTAAAGAATTGGCTTGTTCCTATCTACAAAGAATAGCAGTGCGAGCTAAAACCATGCCATATATGGATGTAGTGAGATGGGTGGTGGAGAAAATACCAGTCTCGGACAGAACCTTTTGCATAGTTGATGGGAGGATATTTGGCTCATTTCAGCTTGAGAATCTCATGAAAATGTACCACTTACCTCTACCTGAGAAGTGATACAACAAGGTTTTCTTGGAGGCATTCGCAAAGGAGAATGATTCAGAGTCAACCCTGATAAAGCAATGGAGACATTTTCTCGAAAAGCACAAGCACGAGTCATCGGGTAAGTACTTTGTTGAATCTTTGGCTTCCCCTTATTGTTATGTCGGGGCTATGATATGTAGGATATGGGGAATATATGATTCGGCCATATTCACCATAGAAATGGTACCCCTAATGGAAGCTGAAATCAATTGTTATGTAATGGATTGGGCTAATATCTTTTTCGATAAACTAGTTAAAGCAATTTTAGAGTACAGAACAAATGTGCATAAAACTTCCCGGATTATTCCCTCGTTCTATTACAATTATTATATTATGGATACTATTTTCTTTAATTCAGAATATCCAATACTTGGGTGGAAATGGACTCCCCAAGGCCCAAATCCAATCCACATTTACCACCAATAGTTATGGAAGGAAAATTACAAAAATCATTTGTATAAAATTTGCAATGGTTTTATTCTCCCTGTATATTATTCTATTTTTAATAAACCTGCTCCAAGGATATCCTCGGAAGCAGAAGTTGATTTAAAAGTAGTAGGCAGTTGGTTCGAGGAGGAGAAATTTACTTACATAAGTCTTTTTGGTAGCCTTACTAAACCCCATGTTCTTCCCTTGTATGTTCCTGATAAATTGTTGGCTCGGGAGTTGGCCTACCAAATAACAGTAGAAGGGACATCTAGAATCCTTAAGGATTCAAAGAAGCATATTTGACCAAACTTCCCTTTACGGTGTGGCATTTTCACTCTACATGACTACAAGCATGCAGAGAAGGAGACAAAAAACATACTAATGCTAAATCTGGCCACCATTCCTAACTGGCCATATGATCCAAAACAGGTTGCTTATAATGTCATGTCTCAAGACAAACTTTCTAAGTTTGATCATAAAGCCGATGAATTTGATGATCTATTTTCCTCAGTTGAATCATTATTTCAAGTTAAAAGATTGGCCAGGATGAGGTATCAAGATGAAGGACTGGAAACATTTAATATGCTTGGAGACCAAAGGTTGCAAACTCTGCCTCTAGACCTATTAGCCACAACCTCGACAGTCCAATCAAGCGAAACTGAACAACAAGTTGTTGATAAAGCCCCTGTAGTAAATAAAATTCCTGAGAAAGAAAAAAAACTAGAGTAGGAGCAAGAACAAGAAAAGGGTGGTGAACTTATTGATTCAGACGTTCATATTGATCCCAAACTACTCAAAGAATGGCAACAGTTCGACTCAATTATCAACAATACTGAGAGCTTGTTGGGATTTATTACTCCTGAAGCAACAACTAGACAAAACACAACAACTAATACAGTTCCATCTGAAGGAACTAGCATCACACCCATGACTCGAACAGATGTTGAAATAATTCTAGAAAACCCTTTCGATGAGATTGTTCAGCACCAATCGGGCACCCAAAGGATTACTTATAAATGACCAATTCCCGGAATATTGGTAATTAGCACAAGTAGAAGAAATACCACCCTTAGATGTCTTCTACAGGCCCAAGGATAGGGCTGTAATAAAGAGACAGAGAAAAAAAGAGAAAACTTGATCAATCTTCTCTTTTACCTACACAAAGGGAAATAACTAATGTGGTATGGAGAGAGGAAGTCAACCCTTCCGAATCTCTTACTAAGCTCTCTCAGTATGCCGAGGCATATACAATAGCTACTATGGATAAGGCATCAGAAGTCAGCAATTTGCTTAAAGAAAAGGATCAAGCGATCATCTCACTAGAGATACAGGTACAGGAAAAACAACAGAGGATAGAGCAGTTAGAACAACAGTTAGCATTACAAAAGCAATCGAATGAGAAATTAAAAGAGAAATTGCTTAAAGAGAAAAAGAGGATAGACCAACATGCAGTTCAAAAGCAAAAAGAGTTGTCTTAAGCATTGAAAAAGCTAAAGACAATGAATGAACGGTTGAGCAAATTGAAAGATGAACAGATTGCTCAACTATCATTACAAATAAAAAGGTTCAAGGAATTTCTTAAGATAGAGGAATTCAAATCAAAGGCTCTCCAAATAACGAAATCATTATCTACTTAATTGAACTTGCTATGTAATAATATTTCTCTTGTTCCTCCCTTCTGTGAGATTTCCTCGTCCATGATTGATAAGTCGATTAACGATAGGCAAAAGTTGGAGCAAGCAGATGAGACACTAACACAGTTTCTTTCCTAGCAAGAAACCAAGGAAGGGAAATCCACAAATCAGCCTCAAATTCTGGAATCGCACAAGGAAATTATGTTCCTTGAGTGGCAAACTCAATTGATGAAGGCAGAAAGAGAAACATCGAGATGTAGATCGGCAACTGGTAATTTAGTGGAATTAATTAATAATACTCTTTATTTGTCAAATTTAATTTCAAAATGTACCCCAGGAAAATTACCATCAGTCAAAGCATTGGAGCAGACATGGAAGTAGGGGTTGGAAAAGAGGTAGAGATTAATTGCAGACCTCCAAACATTGACATGGGAAACCTTTTGGTTCTTCCTTGTGAAACCATACAGTCAAAGGACAGCAATCAAATGCCTGACCAATGCAATCGGTTACATGATTCCTAAAATTATTGATGCCACCTATACTTCCCAGCTGCATTTGCGTATGAGTCATCCTCTAGCACTGCAGCCAATGCTCACCATATGTCAACTCAAGTCAAAAGATAGTCAATCGAAACATTGAACCATCCTTACCCACTGCAAGCATATCTATTTCAAGGAGATTTTCATATATTTGTGATTCGGATACACCAGTTCACAACATTTTTATTTCAAAGATAGTTACTTTAGATAGTATTTATAGACCCTTTCATGTTTTTAGAAAGGGTCCTGAAATTTTTGTATGAAGACTTAGATTGGAAGCTGCACTATTGTGCTTCCAATATATATTTGTTTATGAAACTAGACTTGCATTCCGAGCTTTTAATGAAGAGTACTTTTATCTGATATGCACTACTACTTCCTATAAGAGTATTTCTAAGTTAGAGAGCAGGATCCAAATGTAAATTCATGTTGGGAGGATTCAAACACATATGGTACTATTATCTATGTTTTGCTTCGTTCTTTTATGTGAACTAGCATTCAGTCATTTTTGCTATTGTTGATATATGCATAAAGTTCTTACAACAATCTCTTTTACTTATCACTATTGAATGTTCAAGAATTGTTATCTTTCATTTATATATGCATCAATGATATATAAAATTAGTGCAATAATGTTTTAATTATTAGTTTGTTCAACTGTTTGAACAAAGTAATTATCATATGAATGAATATTCTTGTTTAAAAGTAAAGTCATCTACATGCTTATTTTTCAATGAAAATCATTAAGAGTTGCACTAAAACAAAAATTTCTTGGGATAGATTAGTATTTCATTTTCGAATAAGTATTTCATCATTTGCCATTAGATATAAGTAAATTAGATATTTATCCATCCCATTCATAAATCATTGGGAAACTAGTCCCATTATATCCAGTCGGAGACACCACACCAAATGGAAAAGGAGCTGCCTTTAAGGCCCGGACCGGGTGGTTTTCCCCAATGTTGATGCAACGATTTTCGAGGCATCAATAGGTTCATAAGACAATTTATGTTAATATACCACAACAATACTACAACAGTGGTTGTTAATGGTTATGCAACTTACTCTCTTCTATTGAAAGTTACTTTATGTACTAATGAACATTCTATTTAATGTTAAAGACGAATATGGAATATTGATTTGGATAATTACTTGTGGGTAATTTGTGTAAAAAAAATTCTAACTCCTTGCATTTTCATGTGAGGTTACCGAGGTATGTTACACTCAGTTTCATAATCTTTGTTGCAATACTGACCTTCCTAATCTTTTACGATGTCAAAATTATAGTGAGCTCAGAAGGCTTCTCTCCAAGCTCTTTGAGCATAGGAATAAAATCTTAAATCAAGCTAAATAATTTGTTTCTTTAGGTCCAATAGACCAAAGTTTGGTCTCAGTAGATGTTAACCATCATCATCATCATCATCAACAAAAAAAATAAAATTTAGAATATTCTATAGAGGTTAAATTTCTACCATCCACCTAATAATTATTAATAATTAAATTAAAATTATAAAATCTTATTCCAAAATAGACATAATTATATATTTTAATTACATTATTAACCAAAAAAATATAAAGTCAAAGCTTGAGATTTATTTTCAAAGTAATTATGACATTTTTTCCATTTAAATAAATTCATTAATTAAAATTTTAAAAATATTTTGTAGAGATTAAATTTTTGTCATCCACTTAATAATTATTAATAATTAAATTAAAATCATTAATCTTATTCCAAAATAAACATATTTTAATATATGAGTATATATTTTAATTACAATAATAACAAAAATCAAATATAAATAAAAAAATAAAGTAGTTATATCATTCTATTTTGACTGGGTTAAAGTAATGTGGAGATTTATTTTTAATGATACCTTATTATTTGAATCCAACTAAGTCTTTGGAGTTTTTACCTCCCCTGATGTGTTCTCTTCTCTCAGAAATTACAGTCTTACTTTCATTGAGTGGGGACTGTTTAGGTCTCTTTCATTTTGCAAAGTAACGTAGGTTTGGGAAAAGCATTTTTCATTTGACTTTATCCTTTCTACTTTGATTTTTAGGTCTTCACTTGTTACTTTGCAAAATTTATTGTTTGATATATACTTTTTTAGTTATTTAATTGATTTTTATATTTTTTGCGTCAAAAACTTCTTTTATATATTAAAAAATTTAACAAGTATTTTTTTATTTTTTCTACTTACAAAAAATATAACCTTATAGAAACATTGAGATGGTTTATTATTGCAATATTATTATGGTCATGCTGGTTACATTTAGATTTATTTTTTAGGTAATATTACACTCTATTCAATTATATGGTTTTTAATTGGGAGATGTTATATTTGTAATTGTAATGATATTGTAAATTTTTATCCATTTTAAATTTATGTTACTTTTTTAAACATGTTGATTTGAACAAGTTATTTATAAGCATTTGCATGAAGTTAATAGTACAAAAAGCGACAATAAGATGTGCAAGAAAATGCATACTCATGAATGTACTCACATTCTTAGAAGCAAATATGTATTTTTAAAACATGTATGCACTTTTGAGCTTATAACATTAGCATTCTTCAAACCACTATGCAATATACCAACTCTATGTCAAGTTAGTATTTTTAGGAAGAAATACACAGTCTTAAGAATTTGCACTCAACCCCTAACCTTATATTGTTATCCAACAAACCATGCAACATATTCTCCCCTTTCATCGAGCAATTTGAGGAGAGAGCTTAGGAATTTTAGGAGTGCTAACATTATGTTTCATTGGTTATAGGTCAGTTTCTAAACCTTTTTTTTGTATTTCATAACTTTTTTATATTATGAATACAACAACAACAACAAAAAAAGTCATCTTTAAATGCAACATATTGAGATCACATGGATTTTCACTTGAAGGTAACATAAACTAAGCATAATTGGATAATTATAGAACAAACCCCAGGCTAGAACTAGGAAACATAAATATTGGAATTGATATTATGTGGAGCTCAATAAGAACCTTTATACAAGTTTTAAGAAACATTAAAGGGATCTCACACCTATCACTAGCTAGAAACCTTATACAAGATTTAAGAAACATCATAGGGATCTCACACCTTTCACTACCCAGATCATTTGATACCTTGTTACTTTGATTGTGAATGCCTAAGGCTACTTATGACATATCTTTTATTAGAAGGCTAGATTGTTTGACTATTATAGGATGACTCTAGACATAAATTATGGTAGAGACTACTCTCTCTCTCTCTCTCTCTCTCTATCTATCTATCTATATATATATGAATTTATGAAGGGAATGAAATGATATATAGATTTATAATCATAACACAGAGATACAGTGAAACTTGACTTCTATTAGTAAATAGAAAATGCATAAATTGTATAAAGACATAATGAAAACAAACTAGCTTGAATGGTGGTAACTTATTTGTTAGAAGAGATGTGATGGACATTCTCCTTTTTCGAATTGTCTTACAATGTGGCTCAGAGGCATTTTTATCATAAAGAAGCAATAAGAAATTCTAAACATCCAAAAACCTAACCCTAGGAGATGAAGTGCCAAAAGACTTATGGGCCACGATGGGGTAAGTTGGAATGTCAACCTCTCGAGGTCATTACTATGGCATACAATATTTTGTTTGGTATGATCGGTAGCCCACTAGAAATGTATCTAACCAAGAAGTACATTTATCGATTATGCTCAAGATTCTACGACTAACAAGTGTCTGTTTACCAAAAAAATACCATTTAGGGCCTCAAAATGACTCCAAATCTTGAGACCTAAAACACTATAGAAAAATACCAAAATAGAAAAATTCTCTATGATTCAATGAAATAAGTGAGTGTTCATCGATATCCACCGAGCTCATTCTTCCCCCCTTAGGAAGAAATGGTCCTATTACATTGAGTGCCTCCATTAGTTGGGGAAACTTCTACTAAATTTGGCTCTTAATGAGCCACTTGCCTTGGTTCGGAGCTCCTATTCTTTGACAACTCGATATAGTTGGATCCTCTATTAGCAAGTGCTCTTAATATGTGTGTCCATGATCTCATTAATGTGGCATGTTCAATTCAATATAGGTTGATCTTTGTTGATTTCATATACTCTATGAATCTGATGTGTGTAACAATGGTGGAATGTATAGTTGAAGGTGGTCCACATTGAACATTAGGTGTTGGCCAAGTAAGGGGGGGATGCTTAGCTCAAAATAATTGTCACCCATAGCGTTGGTGATGGTGTAAGGTTCATAGTGGAGTGGCTAAAGATTTTGATGGGTCCCTACAATTAATTCCTTCTACAATTGCAACCAAACCTAGTCTCCCTCTTGAAGCTTATGTGGAACCCAATGCTAATCATGACATTGTTTCTACTTAGTATTGGCTTTTTACAAGATATCATGGAAATGTTAGCAAATGTGATGAATTTGTTCAATAAACTTACTAGTTTTGTCAATGCTAAATTAAACATGTGTATATGCTTCTTGCGTAGTTGTAAGGGGTAGTATGACATCATTGGGGCCCAAAGATTGAAATCTTGAGCCCACTTGAAAGGAGTTGTGGCCAATTGAGCTATGGAGAGATTTGTTATAGTTATGTTGGAAATAGGGGAGACTCCCAGCCCATGTTCTTGGATTCTTGGAGTTATACATGAACAAAATGTGCACGATCATCTAATTGGTGACCTCTGTTTGGCCATTAGTGTAGGGTGGAAGGAAATTGATGAGCTTGGTGTCAAACAATGACCAAAGGCTCGACCAAAATATGCTTAGGAACTTGTTATCCCTATTGATATGATTATCTATAGTATCAAAACATGTACCCACACTCATTTGAAGATTATTTTGCTAGTGGATTCTATTATGATACTTTTCTTGCAGACAGTTATAATGGTCATCTTAAAAAAACATATCAATTCCCACAAACACACAATCATTACCATGCTTATTAGAAGGAAGGAGAGACATATAATCCATCAATATGGATTCCCAAGGCTAGTTAGAAGTAAGCAGAGGGGCGTACATGTGTTGCTTCTTAATGGATGGTTTGGCAATGAAATAGACGATGCAGGACCTAATCAATTTTCCAACATCTTATCAAATTTTTTACCAATAAAAATACTTATGTAGCATTTCCACTATGATATTCTCTACACAAAAGTGTCCTACTACTTGAATGTAATGTGCCTCCTCGATCATCATGGCACACTCACTTAGAGAAACACAAAATATTCCTAGGTAGCAAAACAGTGCATCGTGGAGGTAGAATCCCAGAACATGCTTGCCTACCATTAGCATCCGATATATGGCAATGAATTCTAAGTCATTTTTGTATAAACGTGACCACACAAAGGTCTCGTTCCACAAACGGGGATTGACTGAGGTAGTCTGCGACATGATTGGTTCTACCCTTCTTATACTTTATGTTAAAATGGAAATGTTGTAGGTACGTGGACCATTTCTAATGGGGATCATACTGCAACTGCCCTTATGTCCACATAAATTGTAAAGGCCTGTGATTAATGTGTATGATTGCCTCCTTCCCTAAAATATAATGTTTCCATTACTAGTAGGATATCAGCAAATAGTATCAAGGAGATTTTCATTATAATAGGCCATTGAATATCCTTGTTGATTAAGAATTCCACCCATAGCATAGTCAAAGGAATTTATATTAATATTAAATGGTCTTTTCATGTCTGAAAGGTTGAGGACTGGTGTAAAGAAAACGTGGTATTTTAGTTGATCGAATTCCTTTTGTTGTGGCTCAAACAAAAATACCTTTTCTTTTGCTCCACTCTTGGTCACTTGAATTAAGGTCCAAGTGATATAAAAGAATCCCAACACGAATATTTGGTAGAAGTTAGCAAGGCCCAAGAAACTGTGAAGCTCTATTAGATTCATTGGGATTGGGCAATCCTGAATGACTTACAACTTGGTTGGATCCACATGCACACCTTGCTCATCAATAATGTAGCCTAGGTATTGGCCCTTGTCCATGTCAAAGGATCATTTTTTTAAGTTAACACATAGCTTGTGCTTCCACTGCATGTGAAAGACCTATTAAATATGCCCCAAGTGTTTTACCCAAATCTTGTTGAAGATGAGGATATCATCTACATATAAAACCACAAAATAATTGGTGAAAGGCCTCAATATATCATCCATCAACCTCATGAAAGTTGTTGGGGCATTCGTCAAACCAAATGGCATGACCAACCATTCAAAAAGACCCTACTTGGACTTGAAAGTAGTCTTCCACAAATAAGTTGGTTCTATTGGGACTTGGTGGTATCCAAACTTCAAATAAATCTTGCTTCAGTAATTAGGCCCTTGAGTTGGTGAAGAAGGTCATCAATATGGGGAATCAGGTATCGGTTCCTGACTATGATCTTGTTTAAGGCCTAATAATTAATGTAGAGTCACTAGGTTCCATAATTCTTCTACGTGAGCACAATTGGGCTTCCATAGGGTGAGGAACTTGGTCAGATGTGCTCTTTTCAGAGTAGCTCTTGGATTTATTTCTTAATTTCCTCATTTTCTATGTAACACACCTAGTTAAAAAACTCATGTAAAAATATATAAATACAACGGTTGATGGGACACTTATTCCAAGACGTGTTGGGCAAGACATCCTAGGGGGTGTTCATTTGGTTATTTATGGCTAAGGAAATTAGAAAAGGCAATGGCTAGGGCTTTGGAAAGGTAAATGGCATTTTTGGCACATTTATTTATGAAAACAATGGAAATTAGGAGAAAAGGAAGGTGAAAGGTCATAGGTTGCACGTGAGGAGGAAAATGAAGGAAAATAATGGAAAATGAAGAAAATAGAGGCTTTATTGATAAAAAGGCCTCTAAGGATCAATTGGCAAGCTTGGCCAGTGTAACCTTTTGTCAGTTGAGTTTTGGAGCTCTCTCATTATTCTCTCTCTCTCTCTCTCTCTCTCTCTCTCTCTCTTACTCTTGGACACTTAGAGTTTTCTTGGAGCATTTTGGCACTAGAGCAAGAAAGGAAAATAATGCAAGAGGAATAAAATTTCAAGCAAGGAATGGTAGTATCAAGTAACTACAGTAGGATTCATTGAAGGTATTGACTCGCATTTGTAGTTTCCGTACTAGATTTGGCATGCATGGTATTGCATGTGGTTATTTTCTACCATGGCATGGGTTTTTCCAGGTGTGACAGTGTTTTTAGCCTAGCCTTTCCATTTCCAGATAGCCATGGTGTGATGGGGTTCTCATGTTTTGGCTGAGCTGGATTTCTAGATGGATTTGAAGCTGAGTGGGGTGGATCTCTAAATGATAGATCACATGGCCTAGTTGTCCCTGAACCAGATTGTGGATCACAGTAAAGCCACTGGCATAGTGATCCCTGAGCCAAACTGTGGGTTGTGGTAAAGCTAGGATTGTGTTGCCTCGGTGGGCGTCGAAATCCTTTCCGGTTAATGACAGGATATATGGTAAAGGAAAGAGGTGGTTTGGTCTCCGTTGGGCCTAGTAATCCTAGGTTTGGGATATGCAATAAATATTGGAGAGTGGGTCTTAGTTTAGGGCCTAGTGATCTGAGTTTGGATTGCGGTAAAGCCTAAGAGACTAAGAGACATGAAAATTCATCATGGTGTAGGTGGAGAAATCTGGTGGCATCCATGCTTGTTTCACATAGTGATCAGGTGGAGATCATGCTAAAGCACATTATGATGTGTTCATTTTGTTGGCCTAGTGATCCAGGATGGATTATGGTAAAGCCTAGTTTCTATTGATGAGGGTGAGGTGGTTTAGCCTCAGTATGTGTTGGGCCTAAGAATTATCCTAAAACTACATCCACTTTCACTCCATTCAACATCCACTTTCTCTCCATTCATACATTTTCTCACCTCTACTCCACCACCATGTCATCACATAAGCTTCACTTTCATCATTAAATGGGTTATCATTGTGTTTTCCAAAACATTATTAATTACGCCGTAAGGCGTTTCCCTCTGAGACCCATCCCCCTCTTTGCTTACCTGTCATCCTGCGACACCGTACGATCAAATGTTAGACGATTCCAAAAACTTGAGTCGTTGATCAATCCTCCCTCTGAACCGTTCAGCTCCCATCCCATTTACTTTGAAGCGCAATCGATCACACCATGAGCATGGCATTCAGGCAAAGCCGGGGCAGAGGTGCAGATTGAAAGGTGGCTAACAGAAGCTCCTCACCTTCGGAGAATCGGAGAATCGGTGTGTACAAGCTTACAGTGATTTACAATTACCTGAGCAAATGGGCTGTGGCAAACCTCCAGCGATACCGATGGCCAGAAATTAATACTCTGGGCGATTAATTGAGTGAGTAAATGCAGATGCTATCCCGTAGCATGGCATTTGATTAACTTGACAGCAAATATACACAGGTAACTTCTCTCAATACAACAAATTGGCCACAGTGCTGCAAAATGTGAATTTCACACCAGCAAACAGAGCCACTCACATATCTCAATTTCTTCCTGATACAATCAGATTCATCAGCTAATTACATGCAAGCAGATGAGAAGATATTGTGAAGGTGCAGAGCAGTCAGCCATTATTTGTTTGGTGAATTTGAATTTGGGTTCCCGTAAAAACAAAACTTTCGGTGAAATTGGGGATGTTAGAGCCATCCAGATAAGCTGATTCCTTTTGCTTTTGTATTTTGCAAAGATTACAACCACACGATTCGTTGTTTTGCAGGGCCTTTCATGGCAGCTCCCTGTACCTGCACACTAAAGCTGAATTTTCTCCCAGCACCGTTTCTGTTTCCAAATTTAATAACCAAAATTCGTTATTTTCTTTCCATGTTTTTTCCCTTTTTCTTTTTAATAAAAAATGTTTTTTTGACCTTTTTCTTTTTAATTATGCTGTGTCAAAGGTTTTCTCCAAGAGTTGAAAGAAAAATGGATTCGAAGGGGAAAAATGGTGCAAACACCCAAAGGAATAGTAGGATTGAAAATTGCATTGTGATATTACAGCATATGAGCAAAAGCCTTGGGAAGGTAAAGTCATCTTCAAAGGGTAGTGTTTTCTTGAGAGCGATGTATGGAGTGAAGGCAACAACTATATTTCTCTGTAGTGTGGTGGCTTCTGCTCTCGCTGGGCACTCTGGCCCATTGATTGAATTGCATATTCCTAATCAGTTTGCATTCTTGCTTGGAGTTGAAATAACAACTTTTTTAGCACCTGCCTGTTAGAACTTAACAAAAAAAAATTATTATATGGAGTTCAAATTGTAATTCCCATTGTTGCACTTTATAATTTGCTAAGAATAGAATTTTGAACAGAGCCTGTTTCTTTTGAGAATAATGATGGTCATATTATTTTTGTTTTCATTGTTTTTCCCTTTTTTCAATGTCTACAATAGCATGAAAAAAGGTTCTGATGTGCTGTTGTAGCCTTTGTTGCTATTTTAAGTCCAACAGAAACATGTAGAACATGAATTTTGTATGGTTTGCTGTGTGTGTCAAATTCAGATCAAGATCAACCAGTAATGTCCTGATAGAGCCCTGATCAGCCCCAATGCTACCTGATACTTCTGCACAGCTCCTGAGCACGACTGACAGCAACCGAGAAGATTCGCTGAAAATGACGTGGGTTCATAACCTCGGCTGCAACAGAGCCATGACAAAAACACTAAAAACATTCAGTCCTACAGCTTATCCTCATACTCTGAGAGGGCAGTGATATGCTCTTTGAGTCCCTTTCTCGTTCTGATATCAATCACAAGCTGACCAGCCTCTGAACAAGAGTCCATTGGATCACCCCCCATCAAATCCCAATGATCAAATACAGTCTGAGGAAAAGCCTGCCCACCAGTGGCAAGCCGAAGAGTATCTGCAAATTTAAAAGACTTTATAACTGGCAAATAGGCTTTAATGTTATACAGTGGAGTCCCAGGTCTCTGCAGCTCCTCAAACACATGACCTCTCCTTTGATTCAGCACATTGTAAATTCCACCCAGAGCCTGCTCAGGTGCCTGAATCTCAACCAGATATATAGGCTCCAGAAGCCTCGGCATGGCAGTAAGCCTTCTTGCTGTGGGAATGAGCTGACCACCTCCTCTGTGTATGGCATCTGAATGTAAGACTACATCACACATCTCAAAGCAAATACCACGCATGTTCTCCTCTGCAAGAGCTCCTTCCCTGGATGCCCATTGGAATGCAGCAACCACAGAATCCTTAATCTCATTCAAGTACTGGACTCCCTTGCACATGTCCACCACCATGTTGGGTCCTGTTGTTTCAGGCCCAAAGCACCAGATCTTCTTCACCAACTCTCTGTCCCATCCAAATTCCTCAGAGAGGATTTTCCCTCGGGCCTTGACATCATCCTTCGGGCCAATGCACCCCTCGTCAATTGCCTCTGCAAGACCTAATTCCAAAGGCCGTGCTTCAACATAAAGCCTATTGTGTTTATATGGAGATTTGCTCATGACAACATGGTGTGATTTCTCCAGCACAGTCTCTCTGAATGAAACAATGGGATGAAATCCTCCTGCAAGTCCTTCAAGCATATCTCGATGTGAAGCTCTCCAGCTCCTGCAATTATATGTTCCCCTGATTCCTCAATTGTGCAGACAACCATGGGATCTGACTTGGCCAACCGCTTAAGGCCTTCAACGAGCTTTGGGACGTCAGAGGCTACCTTACACTGCACTGCAACTCGATAAACTGGGGAGACAGAGAACTTCATAGCTCTGATGGGATGGGCCTCTGCTTCTCCCTCATTTGTGAGAGTAGCATTCTTAGTGATAAACTGATCTAACCCAAGTATACCGACGGTGTTTCCACAGGGCACATCATCAACTGTTTCATGCTTCTTCCCCATCCATATGACTGTCCTCTGAATGCTCTTGACATACAGATCCTTCCTCTGTCCAGGGATGTAGTTGGGACCCATGATTCTCACCTTCATCCCCTTTGCCACTCTCCCAGCAAAGACTCTCCCAAAGGCAAAAAATCGGCCTTTCTCTGAGGCCAGAATCATCTTTGACACATAGAGCATCAATGGCCCGTCGGGATCACAGTCCCTGATAGCTTTTGCATAGATGTCATCCAGAGGCCCTTCCTACAAGTTCTCTACACGGTATCTCTGAGCGATTGCAGGAGAAGGCAAATGGAAAATCATCATCTCAAGTAGGGCACTACTTGCAGGGAGCCAACTCTGCATGACCCACTTCATCAGGGCCTTCCCAACAAGGTCCTTTTCCTCATTCTTCATACAAATCCCCAGTTTCTGCAACTTAGGCCATAGCTTATCATTGTCACCCTTCATGCAAATGCTGAGAATCTGCCTTATGGGCTCATATACAAACTGAACAAAGCCTCTCTTGCAGGTGGGTAAGCCTGAATTCTTGCATGACCATCTTCTTGTATGAGTGTCAAAATAGTTTTCTCCCCATAGCCTCTCCATCATCTTCATTTCATTGCACCCAAACTTCTTAGCATACATTTTCGCAAAGTTTGTCAATGTAAAAGCCCACCCATGAAGGCCAGCTGAGAATGCAACAGTGCCTTTCTCTGGATAAACCTGAACATCCCCAAGCATAGCATCCTCGTAAGTAGCCATGACCACATTCACATTCTCAATAACCCTTGATAAGGTCTGATAAGCTTCCTCCCCATCAACTTGTAATTCAAGGAATAGCCTATCAATCTTATTGAGAGTGAGAATGGGCTTAATCCTTTCCCCGAGAGCTTGGCGCAGAACTGTTTCGGTCTGGGCGCAGACTCCCTCAATACAGTCTACCACAACTAATGCACCATCTGTGATTCTGAGGGCTGCTGTGACCTCTGATGAGAATTCAATGTGCCCTGGAGAATCAATCAAGTTTATCAAATACTCATTTCCCATTCTTTGCCCCTTCAAGTTTTTCAGAGACTCTTCTGTCATCTGATAATACAAGGACATCCCAGTTGACTTAATGGTGATTCCACGTTCAGCTTCATCTGCCCGAGTGTCAGTCATTCTAACATCCCCTGCAGTTTCTTGAGCTATGATACCAGCTGCTGCCACCAAAGAGCAGTTTTTTGAGCTATGATACCAGCTGCTGCCACCAAAGAATCTGTCAAAGTAGACTTCCCTGCAAATACCCATAGCAATTATCAGAATTAACAGATGTAGTGATGAATTAAGTAAGCCTACGGGGCAGTTTAATTATATCATGTAAACAATGATATTCAAGATTCGGATTCCCGTGGATCAAGCCAACAAAAAAAATGATGAACAGAGAACTATAATTTGATGCAACTAAGACTTAACATATACTCTAAAAGGGGATAAACCGATTTTGATGAAATGAGAATTTAACATATACTCTTTGAGGGAGTGAGAATTGCAGTCCTTTCAGTACTCTCATCTTCTCTTTATATGTCACAAATGTGAGGATGCACTAGTATGTTATACGCGTTTTATGAAACGGGAGAGGAGATAAAACAATGGCAGAAGCAGAGAATGATACCATGGTCAACATGGGCAATCACAGACATGTTACGAATATTATGCTTCAAGTCCATAGTCCTTCTGAGCTCTTCAACTGTAAACTTCACCTGTAAATACACAATCACATATCTCTAAATTAATTCAGCAGGCTAGTCATCATTTGCATTGATTAGAGAAGTGTGCACAGGCAACAGGTTTATATTAAGCAGACTATTTATTTCTGATAAATCTACCATCCATAATTCAGGACAAATACTGTCAGTATTCAAAGAATCAATTTTTCCTTCAAAATATAAACATGAACTTCACATGGAATTGTTTAACAGAAAATAAACAGAGCAGTGACATTACCATCTTTGCTGATTTTTCTTATTCACCAAAAACTTGAAGCAGTCGAATAATATATACAAGTACTACCTAAAGGCTGAAATTCACCAATGCAAATGAAACATAGTGAGTCCAATATCCATGGAATCCACGAAAGTAAAAAATCGAAGTTAGATATATAAATTAAATGACCAACGTTGTAATATAACCAAGAAGCCCTACTCCTCTAGAGTTTGATCAAAGGAGACCACAGTTACCCACTAAGGTGGACATAAAAGCTTCAACTAGGGATTGTTCCATACAACCACCTTAAAATAGACATACATATGCAATCTAGATTGTAAAGAGGTTGGCTTAGACTTCTAAACCATTATGAACATGTGGATGTTACATTTCAAATCAAGCTTAACCAATGTTAAAATAAAAAAATAAAAAAAATCCAAATTTTGCCATACAAATCAGAACTTTCTTGAGACGATGTTTACAGTAACTGACTTTTTTTCTTGTGGTTAAAAAGAGGGTGAAACACTTCTCCTGCCCCATGGGAGATGTGCATTACTAAACTTGGAGGACTATTCAATAGCAATATGGAAGATTTATCCCATAATGAAAAAGGCAATATGGGAGATTCCAATCACGTTCCAAGGCATTTTTTAAAATGTGGATGTGACAAAAGGTTGTTGTGGAAGGTGTTGTTTGTATATGGAAAATTTCTTGATCATTGTGTATAATCCTAATGTTGATAGATATGTCTACTAAGTGGTTCCAGTTAATGGGGCATTGATTTGAGCATTCAATATATTTTTATTCTTTATCAAAGTATTCTCTTGTGGTATTTGTGTTCTTCAATTTATGCCTTACGGCGTTTCCTTTGCAACATCTGGTGCAAATGCTAGTTCTTAGTATTTTTAAGAGAATTTGTGGTTAAACTTTAGAAAATAATATCCATATACTTATACCTAACAAATAGAATGAGTTTGTTGACATGTGTAGGTACAAAGGAAGCTTCTAAGGCACCCTTATGTGGCACTATATGTTCAAATTCGAATT
This sequence comes from Pinus taeda, assembly GCA_000404065.3. Classification (NCBI taxonomy): domain Eukaryota; kingdom Viridiplantae; phylum Streptophyta; class Pinopsida; order Pinales; family Pinaceae; genus Pinus; species Pinus taeda. The sequence goes on along the minus strand of APFE030908376.1, from coordinate 11,822 downwards.
TGAGGAGATCATGGACCTCATGGATAAGATCATGGACCTCATGGAGAAGATCATGGAGGATAGGGTTATGTGTCACCATTGGTTAAGAGATATGTGGATTTGAAGAGGGAATAGTGGATCCAGATTTATGAGTTTGTTATCATATCTTTTGTATAAATAGGAGTGTTATCTCCTTCATTTGTAACTTTGGAATTTAGAGTTTAGAATTGAGAAGTTAGAATTTAGTACCTTAGGATCTTATAAGTTTGTAATGAGAAGTTAGAATTCAGAATCATTGTAATAGAGATTTAGAACCTCTTGGGATGTAGAACTTGTAATTGTAAATTTCAATTGAAGATAAATAAAATGGAGCTTCTTTGATATTCTACATAAGACTTCTCTTTTGATGTGCTTGTGAATCCTTGGAAGGTCCCCCATTGTCTAGCAAGTACACTTTTGTTTTGGTAAGCTATCATTTTATGTTTGTTTGTAAATTTAATTAGGTTGATATGTTTGAAATATTAACGGATGGCCTTTCATAAGAAAGTATTAATGTTTCTTTCAATGAATCTGATTTGTTATTTAATGTTTAATTTCATTAGTTTAAATAGTTTTTTGATTAAGATGATTAGAAATATTAATGAGCAATCTCCTGTAAGGGAGCTTTAATATTTCTTACACTTTTCACAATGTCTTTAGATTTCATTTTGATTAAATGACTAAATAGGTGTTGGAGATGGAAATGAAAGATCTCCTATAAGGGAGACTTAGCATTTCTTCACCTAGCTTAGTTTATCTCTAAGTTCATATATATTGGATGATCCTCGAAGTTTACTTACTCGAGTTGATAGTAAATGAAATTCTAATTTGCATCTGCATTTTAGACCCAACAATATGCCTTGGTTGGCTCTTTTGGGTTGAGTCCCACATCCATGCTTGGAATATGGAACAAGGTGAATGGCTAAAGAGAGATTTGGCTCAACCATTCTATGGTCGAGTGAAACCTCGTAGTTCCATCTCCAGTTGCCAGGTTTATTGCATTCATTAACGAGAAATTCATTCCCTTGATTTCCATCTTCAAATGTATTGATGTATATGTGGATTTTGATGGTTGACATTTCGATGGTAATTATGCTCTTATTATGCTGGTTATATGCATATTTTATGACAACAACTATGTATGGCTTTCAACATGTTTTTACTTGTAAATAAATGGATAATGTATCTATGGCCTGATAGATGATAATGCAGCAAATGACATGAGGGAACAATGGTTCATAGAGATTCTCATATAAGTATGAGATCCCTACACTTAATTATGTTGTTTACGCATGTAGGTTACATGTTGATGATATGTTTGACGAAATGTCTGGCATGGCTATAGGGGTCTAATAAAGGTCTTATTCGACTTATTGTGTTTGAACCATTGTTTCCCTGTATTTTTACTGATTTCAAGCTATCACTAAATTATCGGCAATGGTCTGGGCTCTAGGCCTGAAAAAGTGGCTTAAATCATAGGGTCACCAGCACGAAACTGGAAATTTTGGTCTCTGGTCACCATCAGGCAAGCCTGCAGGAGCAACTTTAGGTTGTTAGTCACACCCTTGCCCATAGCATGAGAGTGATTATGGCCTAAGAGATCCAGAACAACAGTGGGACCTAGCGACAGGCTGTATGAGTGGCTCACATGTCTCTTAAGGGTTCTGTTGCTAATGTTGGATGATTATGTGTGATGTTCTATTGATTCCACTTCCTTAAGGTCACATAGGAGGTCGAATTTGATCATAATAACCTCTCATCTCATGTTTACCCTAGTTGGCATGGTTACTTGGGTGGATATGGGAGGAGGGTGTTATAGAGTGGTATCACAGCATGGTTCACCCCTCGAAGTAGAGTGGGTGGTGTGTGTTGGTCATGCATGCATGTCAGTTGCATGTGTGTCTCTTACACTTGCATTCCATGTGCTTGTTGCATTAGATAATGTAGATCATTGTTGTAGTAAGGTTGTCATGTGGAGCTTGATGTTGATTTTGTGGAATACATTGTCATGAGTATATGAATGGTTACATATTGTTATATGTCATTTACATGTTGTTGTATGTCACTTGATTACATCCTTGTATATTAGTTTGCATTCTTGTATGTTTGATTGCATGTATCAATCTTGTAGGTTGGTTACAAGTATTGATCGCTTATGCTCGACTATATGCATTCATGTGTATGTGTAGTTGATTATGCATTGCGTATGCATGTTGATGGTTGCATGTGGAAATGTGTACAATGGAGTAATGGTTGTTGTCATGCATGAGGTCATGGTTTGTGTAGTTGATATGGTCATGCATTGATGACTAGACTCTAGCTAGAATAAAGTGTTAATGGTTTGGTACTCATGTGTTATATGTTTATATGAAGTTGTTATGCATGTATGGTCTTGGTTATAGTTATGCATGAATAGTAGGTCAAAAATGTTTGGTGAGGTCATTGTATGCAAGTTAGGTCATCATGGTGCTATTGGTTGTTATGATGCTAATATGTTGGCTGAGATAGAGCAGGAGATGCAGATCATCATAATGAGGTTGCAACATTGGACTTTGGGGTAAGAGTAGATCGTCATACAAGTATTGTATGTTGGGCATGCAGGTATGCAGGTTAGGGATTGTTATACACATTAGGGTTATATAAATTAGGTTTATGTACCTTTCTTTTGACTATGGTTACGTACATGATAGATGATAATTGATTAGCATAGGCATATGCACATGAGTCAAATAGTCAAGAATGATGGTAACATGTGGTTGTATGCATTGTTATTATTGTTTTATGTTAGATAATTTTATGATTAGGTTATATGTTGTTGATGAGAATGATATATATCTTATTGTTGTCATATGTTATTAACTTGATGAATAGGGTTATCTCATTGAGATCTTGACGTTGTAATTTGGATTGGCCGTATGAGTGATGGTGATGTTCATTGCATTGAAGATCTTGATGTTATATGTACTTTGTTAACTGGGCTTGGCTTATGCAGATTGTTATGGTTGCGATATTCAGGTATGAGTTGTCATATCTGTGATATGGTGTTGTACTAATCTAGACCGATCGTACTTATATGATTGTTATGCATTAATGATAATTGTTTATGAGATAGGATGTAAACATGTTAGTTAGTTATTGTTATGGATAAAATAGTCTTATTTATGTTTAAGATGATGTGTGGAGAAGTTTTATCATGCGACTAGCTTAATTGTGCAGACAAGATAGCCTCCCCTGAGATACATTAAGGTATGAGTTTGCTTATGTCGTATATTTGGTACTTGAATCTTTGATTGTGTTGCATAGTTGATTGATTCAACATGGTATGGTTGCAAGTTGGTTGAATGTTTGATGAATTGGATAATATGAGTATGTGTTCAAATGATATTGTTTTAGGATGGTTATACTTATACATATGTGTTGAGACAATTAATATGTACTTGAGTGTAGTAGGTGATAGTGGTAGTGTGATGTATAATGACTATGAGTTGACTATGGATTATGACATGATTGTTAATCTTGATAAATGTTTATTTCAAATTGATAGATAATATTGCCTTGATATTTGAAACATGTCGTTGACATGTGTGAGAAGTTGCAAGAAACATGCTTGGTATTAGTGTGACAAGGTAATAGTTGATGTGTTTATACAACTAAGCCTCGTCATAGTCCCAAGGGTTAACTTAGTTGGTCAAAAACCGTGGCTCACCATCGAGAGGTCACAGGGTTGATTCTTCCCGAAGCCCTAGGGGTTAGGTCTTGCCAGTAGGCTAAGGGGCGATTAGCCTAGATTTTTCTGTGGATGTAGCGACCACTTACTAACCAGGGTGTTCATGAACCACACTAACAAAAAAAAAAAAACTAAGCCTCGTCATGCAATAAGGTAAAAAGCTAAAAGAAAGGAATTGGGAAATAATTTCCTTGGGCTATGTTTGGAAACACTATTTCCAAACAAATGAGTGCTTTGCACATAGGAAATCTTTTTAACCCTATTTTGTCTGAAATTATGCAGATGTGTGCTATATTCATGGACATGTATTTGACAGGTATATTAGCTAGTCTCTAGTTACAGGTGGATTTGTCAAGGGGATTGGAGTCCCTTGAGAGATGGAATGGATGTGTTCAATTGCAAGGCAACATTATTTTCACAACAAGATAATGTATCTAGTGTATTGTTATGTTTATTTATGCACTGATAGTTATGTGTTTATGGCAGTATGATGCAGGGGATTGCATGGTTAAGAGACTGCCATAAAACTTTGAAGAAGGTTGAGGTTGAGATTTCCTTTGGAATCACTAGGAACCATGGGGATTGAGTCATGGTGTATGTTTTTAGTCTTGTTCTTTTGGTATTTTGTGATTTTCTTGCACTTGATTTACAATTTTGTTATGTCTAGTGCATTATCATGCCACCTTGTTTGTGGTGACGTATTATTGTTGGTTTTCCATGGTTTTCTTCTTGTTTTCTTCTCAGTATTTCCTTTATTGTTTTGAGAGTCTTAGGAATTGGTTGGGAAAAGAGGAAATTAATGGAGCTTGAGGAGAGTCATGTGGTACCCAAAAAGTAATGTAAGACTCAGATGAAGCTCTGTGCATGAGTAAGCACAACAAAACATAAGACTATGATAGTCGATTGGACTGGTTGAGTCTATTGTGGTAAATGGACGATGATGGTAAAGTCATGAGAAAGGTAACCATGAAGGTAAAGTAAATGGATCTGAGGGATCAGATGCCTTGGCTATGATTTTGAATGACTATTCTTAATGTTTCACATGTGTTGCATGAATAAAGGAAGTTCTCATAACCTTGACCTTGATATCTGGCAATTATGTTGTGATCATGATTATGCTGATATTTATATGTATATGTATGTCATTTTCTGACAGGATCATGATTGTTTTATGTTGATGTTTACATGTATATATATGTATGTATGCATATTCTTTTCTAACAGATCATCAAGAATCATTTTTGTAGTAGAAAGATTGCATATGCAGGTGAATGGCATGAAGAAGTTACTGGCTATGAGTAATCAATTGAGAAGAGTAGTCATGACAAATATACAAGGTCAGTATCATATGGTTATGAGTTGATATTATGTGATTATATTATTTCCATGTTATGTATAGTTTATACTGAGGGTTACATGATTCGAATGGAAAATGGCATCAGCCCATGGTACTCACCCACCCATATTATTCATCAACCCATGGAATTTACCCATGGTATTGAAAATGGCATCAACCCATGGTACTCATCCACCCATATTATTCATTGACCCATGGAATTTACCCATGGTATTGTAAATGGCATCCGCCCGTGGTATAGTAAAATCCACCCATGGTATTCATTCACCCATGGAATTGACCCGTTGTATTGTAATGGAAAAATACTATAAGTAACAAGTCACATTTTGTAAATTGACAGGGTCCACCACAATGTAGCCTTTACAGTTCAGAGGCATGTAGCTACCACATCTCATCTCAGAGATAAGCTACCATCGCCCTAGCTGATTTATTTCCATTTCTGGTTGTAAGCATATTTTAGTATTTTCCATTAATGAAATGAAGTATTATTTCTGCTGCATCTTTTTGTATATGGTTATCTCTGTATTTTGTTGCATTCATGTTTAAATCCAGATCAGTGGGTATTAATAAAAAGATTCTTTATGGTTTTGTTTATTGGGCATTCTCCTATTTTTCTTCTGGCAATTCAAGTTTTCAGATCTTATGGGCCTTTCCCCCAAGATCCATTGCAATCTTTCATATCTTGAGGGTCTCTCCCCCCAAGATCCATTTCAATCTTTTAGATCTTAGGGGCCTCTTCCCAAGATCCGGATCATTGGTATCAGAGCAGGTTATGATTCCATGGGAATGAGGGTTTGATAGATATTTCAGTTTCAAATTTTGTAGCAATATTTAACAAACTGCAAGCATGTGCTACAACCTCCATAGAGCACTGTCTTGGGTCAAGCAGGAAGAATTTTTCTTTTCTCATTTGTTTTGCAGGAATATTTTTTGGGCGGTGAATTTTCAAATCATATCTGAAACATTTGGTACAAAATTTAAAAAAACAAATACCATATTTGGATTCCCCTCGAAAAATCACCCAATTTCAAAAAAACAATGGGTCGAATCGGAGTTCAGATATGGGCGATATCGCTGATTTAAAATCAGCTATTTTATCATAATTTTTGTGATGGCGGAACTGTTGCAGTGTGAATCTGAGATCTCAGAGTATCCAGATAAGGATTTCCAACTCATGGGAAGATGCAAAATGATCCTTCTACTTCCTAAAACACGTTATAATAAATATTATCAGTTATATTTACCGAGTTATGCCCATTTTAATTCTGGAGCAGCATTTGGAGTGGGTTCCCATTGGAGACGTGCCCTCCCACCCCACTTTAGTAGGCACTTGCTTCACATTCATCAGTTTCAACATAGCAGCATTCAGCTTAGGTTATTTGCAAACGTGCCCTCCCACCCCAGGCTATGTAGGCACCTACTACTTCATCATCAACCAACATCATGGTGATGGGACAACCACACAAAATCCTTGGCATCGAAGTCCATTTGCTAGGCCGCACACTGTTAGTATCATAGTTGGTCACAAGCATTACAGGGTATCTCTACCCTCGGATCTTCATTTTTCATGGTTATGGGTCATCCACAAACCCACACTTCATCGAAGTCCATTTGCTAGGTCACACACTGTCAGTATCACAGTTGGTCACAAGCATTACAAGGTATCTCTATCCTTGGATCTTCGTTCATCATGGTTATGGGTCATCCACAAAAACACACTTCATCAAAGTCCATTTGCTAGGCCATAGACTATCAGAACCATAGTTAGTCACAAGCATTACAGGGTATCTCTATCATCGGATCTTCATTCATCATGGTTATGGGTTAACCACATAAAACCCTTATCTTCAGTGGCTCTTCATATTCAACAAAGGCTTTGCAGGAGGGAACTTTACGTAGTGGGGACCATTGCTTCTTAAGGAGGGAGGAATGATCCGAATGGAAAATGGCATCAACCCATGGTACTCACCCACCCATATTATTCATCGACCCATGGAATTTATCCATGGTATCGAAAATGGCATCAACCCATGGTACTCATCCACCCATATTATTCATTGACCCATGGAATTTACCCATGGTATTGTAAATGGCATCTGCCCGTGGTATTGTAAAATCCACCCATGGTATTCATTCACCCATGGAATTGACCCGTGGTATTGTAACGGAAAAATACTATAAGTAACAAGTCACATTTTGTAAATTGACAGGGTCCACCACAATGTAGCCTTTACAGTTCAGAGGCATGTAGCCGCCACATCTCTTCTCAGAGATAAGATACCATCGCCCTAGCTGGCTCATAACTTCATACTTTACTTCAACTTTCAAATTTCATTTTTTTTCTTATGTTTATTTAAAATTTTATTTGTAATTTTGTTGTAGATGCATGGTGGAGAATGTATGGTGTCAGGGTACCCCATCTGCAAAAGCTTGCCATTCGAATCCTCAGCCAAACATGTAGCTCATCAGGACGCGAGCACAAGTGGAGTGTATTTAAAAATATACACAACAAGAAGTGTAATAGGTTAAACTTAAAATATTTCAAATTTTCAAATATTTTTTTGAATTCGTTAAACAATTTTTTTTTATAATATTTATTTCATGATCTTTGTACAGGTTGGAGTCCCAACGACTTAATGACATGGTCTATGTCTACTACAATCTTCAATTGTGTGTGAGGAAACTTGAGAGGACACATGATATGGAGGCCATCTCATTGGATGGAATTGACACCACTGCTGCATAGAGGGTTGATGCCGAGAGGCCTCTCCTGGAGTCTGCCGATGATTGGTTAGAGTAGGACATAGTGGAAGGCATAGAGGGGGAGGAGGAGGTGAAAACAATAATTAATAAATATGGAATCTAAGGAAATTAACCCTCATACTGTAGAATTTAGTCTCTTTATAATATTTGTTGCGACAAACTATTTAATGGAGTATTCATAGTCGTTTATGAATAACTAGGCCTTCCAAAAGTCCTACTGTGAATTTTATTAGTGAATCTATGATAAATTCAGTTATAGTGAAGCGCACTTAGGACATATCCCATCAACCAAATTAGGCCACTAGGAGGGAAAGGGGTTTTATGCATTCAATTGTATCTTGATCCACAATCGAGCATAAAAACCTGGAGTGGAAGTGAGAGAGAATAACATAGAGGTTTAGTGTTAGAAGTAGCCTATCTGGTCACATGTCTCAAGTAACTCCATAGAGAGTGCCTTATCATTTGTACTTACATTATTTGATTTTGACACAAAAGAAAGCAAAGCAACCTCACCTTCTAGTTGAGTTTTCTCTTGTAAGTGCTTCCAATAGGATATCGTGTGTTCCATGTGGTTTTTGTGTGATTGTATTTTATTGTTCCTATGTTCCATGTGGTTTGTGTGTGATTGCATTTTATTTTTCTCTTTTTTCCACATTTTATCTTTTGCATGCATAATAGAAAATAATAATTAATAAATATGGAATCTAAGGAAATTAACCCTCATAGTATAGAACTCAATCTATTTTTATCATATCTGTTGTGACAAACTATTTAATGAAGTATTCACAATCGTTTATGAATAAATAGGCCTTCCAAAAGTCCTACCTTGAATTTTATTAGTGAATGTATGATAAATACAGTTATAGTGAAGGGAACTTAGGACATATCCCATCAACCAAATTGGGCCACTAGGAGGAAAAGGGGTTTTATGCATTTAACTATGTCTTGATGCATAATAGAGCATAAAAACTTGGGGTGGAAGTGAGAGAGAATATCATAGAGGTTTAGTGTTTGAAGTAGCCTATCTGGTCACATGTCTCAAGTAACTCCATAGAGACTCCCTTATCCTTTGTACTTACATTATTTGATTTCGGTACAAAAGAAAGCAAAGCAACCTCAGCTTCTAGTTGATTTTTCTCTTGTAAGTGTTTCCCATAGGATATCGTGTGTTTCATGTGGTTTTTGTGTGATTGTATTTTATTGTTCCTGTGTTCCATGTGGTTTGTGTGTGATTGCATTTTATTGTTCTCTTTTTTCCACATTTTATCTTTTGCATGGATAAGAGAAAACAATAATTCATAAACATGGAACCTAAGGAAATTAAGCCTCATAGTATAAAATTCAGCCTATTTTTATCATATTTGTTGTGACAAACTATTTAATGGAGTATTCACAGTCGTTTATGAATAACTAGGCCTTCCAAAAGTCCTACTATGAGTTTTATTAGTGAATGTATGATAAATTTAGTTATAGTGAAGGGAACTTAGGACATATCCCATCAACCGAATTGGGCCACTAGGAGGAAAAGGGATTTTATGCATTTAATTGTATCTTGATCTAGAATCAAGCATAAAAACTTGGGGTGGAAGCGAGAGAGAATAACATAGAGATTTAGCGTTGGAAGTAGCCTATTTGGTCACATGTCTCAAGTAACTCCATAGAGAGTGCCTTATCCTTTGTACTTACATTATTTTATTTCGATACGAGAAAGCAAAGCAACCTCACCTTCTAGTTGATTTTTCTCTTGTAAGTGTTTCCCATAGGATATCGTGTGTTCCATGTGGTTTTTGTGTGATTGTATTTTATTGTTCTTGTGTTGCATGTGGTTTGTGTGTGATTGCATTTTATTGTTCTCTTTTTTCCACATTTTATCTTTTGCATGCATAAGAGAAAACAATAATTAATAAATATGGAATCGAAGGAAATTAACCCTCATAGTATAGAATTCAGTATATTTTTATCATATTTGTTGCGACAAACTATTTAATGGAGTATTCACAGTCGTTTATGAATAAATAGACCTTCCAAAAGCCCTACCTTGAATTTTATTAGTGAATATATGATAAATTCAATTATAGTGAAGGGCACTTAGGACATATCCCATCAACCAACTACTATCTACTTGGTGTACAATAATAAGTAATGAAAGAACCCTTGGTGACAATCCTAGGATTTGGCCACTAAGATACCTTTCTTAAGTGAAAATAAAAAATTCATTATAGGTGAACAATAACTATTTTGCTAAAGAACCCTGGAAGAAACATTCAACCTTTGTTTAAGTGTCCCAGGGAACTACATATCTTTATTTTTAAACACTTGATATAGAAGGATTTAAGGCTCCTTAGGAAAGCAATTATATTTCAAATGAGAAATGATTGAGGGGCATTATTTGGATGCCTAGCCCAACAATCCTAACATAAATATAATTTTTTTATGACCTCAATAAAGAGTAATTAAGTTAGTTAGCTATGTGGCTTGAATTAAGGTTTGAATTTCATATATTGAGTTTTGTAGAATGATTTGGTTAGTTACTGCACCTTTATTTAGATTCATTTATTATTATTTATTTGGATGATATAGTTTTACCCAGACTAATCACATATCACAATTGATGTAGGTGTTAGAGACTTTGAAGAAGCACCAACGATTGGAAAGTATTAAGAAATTTGAGTTTGATCAGTAGTCTTTGGTGTATTTAGTCTATGTGATTAGTGAAAGGGAGATCAAGATAGACCTTAGAAGGATGGATACCATTATGAAGCAGGCAATGCCTACATGTGTCTTTGAAGTTAGTATTTTCATTGGGATAGCATAGTACTCGAGGAAATTCATATTTTTATTTTTAGTAGTAGATGCACCACTCCATGCCATAACAATGAGTGGTAGGAGTTTCTAGTGAGGGAACGGTGAGTAGAAGGCATTTAAAGTGTTGAAGAAGAAAATCAATCAAGCATCAATTCTTATGTTAACAAACTTGTAGAATCCCTTCGAAGTGGAGATGGATATGAGTGGGTAATCGATGAGAGTTCTCTTGATGCAAGGAAAAAGGTGTATATGCTACCATTCTAAGGTATTTCATTGAGAAATTCTCAACTCCTCTACCCGCGACAAGGAGATCTATGCTCTAGGGCAAGTTGTCAAAAAGTGGAAACACTTTCTGATGGGTAAGGAGACCATCATCCACATAGATCACCAAATTGTTATAGTGTCTGCAAAGCTAGAGTAAGTTACAATAGAATATATATTACAAGTGAATGGAGTTCTTACTATAGCTTCATTTAGTGATAAGGTATGAGAAGGACAACAAAAACAAGTTCGCTGGCATACTTTCAAGGCCACCTATATAAAAATTTACGATTTTGGGAACTCTGATGCACATGGAGCCTTTCACCCATGATGCATACAAAGAGGCATATATAGAGGATGGGGATTTTAAGGAGGTGTTTCAACAATTATAAAGACATCGTCATGGAGACAATGGAGATAGTACATTTGAATATCATATACAAAATGGATTGCTCTAAAGGCTAGATAAGCTATGTGTTCCTAAAGTTGAGAGACTACAACTAATCAAAGAGACTCACACTTTGAATGTTGTATGACATTTTTGTGTACAAAAAAAAGTGGCCAAATTAGAGAGGTATGTGTACTAACCTAGAATATAAAAATATGTAGGTAAGTTCATAAGAGGATAAAAAAATGTAGATAAGTTCATAAGAGGATGCATACTTTATTGTACATTCTCATGCAAAATGCACATTCTTATCTATTATACCATGAAAATATGATATTCATTTTTTTTTAACAAAACATATTCATGATATCTTAATCATTTTAATATCACTCTTATAACAAAACACCAAAAAAAACATCCATTTACTTTTTTATTAACACAAAATTGATTAAACAAACATACATCAAATTTTCAATATCATACACTTTAAATTATATATATAT
>APFE030908354.1:40146-57067 GCA_000404065.3 Pinus taeda | reverse complement strand
GTGATGCAGAAAGAATTCGAAATGTCCTTGCTTGGAGAACTGACATATTTTCTTGGATTGCAAATCCAACAAAATGAAGGCGGTATCTTCTTGTCTCAAACCAAGTACCTCAAGCAGATTCTGAAGAAATATGGCATGGAATATGCAAAACCTATATGTACCCCCATGGTTACAGGATGCAGTCTTAGTGGAAATGATGAATCAGCAGCAGTACATTAGCCCACCTATAGATCTATGATTGGAAGTCTACTTTATTTGATAGGTACTCGACCAGACATCATGCATGCAGTGGGAATATTTGGAAGATTTCAGGAAAACCCAAAGAAAACTCATCTTCAAGCAGTAAAGAGAATCTTCAAGTACCTTCAAGGAACTCAAAACTATGGCTTATGGTATCCTAGAGATACAAATCTCACACATCATGCCTATACTGATGTAGATTGGGCCGGAAGCGTGGATGAAAGGAAGAGCACAAGTGGTGGTGCATTATTTATGGGTTCTAGATTAGAGTCTTGGTTCAACAAGAAACAGAGTTCGATTGCTTTATCTACAGCTGAACTGGAATATGTGGCTGCTGCATCTTGCTGCACTCAACTCCTTTGGATGATGCAAACCTTGCAAGATTTTCAAATCACTTGTACACCACCTATCTCCATCTTATGTGATAATACAAGTGCAATCACCATTTCAAAGAATCCAGTCATGCATTCAAAGACTAAGCACATACCAATCAAGTATCACTTTCTTAGGGAACAAGTGCTTGAACAAAAGGTCAAGCTGGAGTATGTTCCTTCTAAGGAAAGTTGCTGATATACTCACCAAACCATTGCCCAGGGAGACCTTTGAATACCTCAGGCAAAAGCTGGGGGTTGTTGATGCATCATCTTGTTGTTGAATCTCATCTGTTTCAGAGATAGTTGATTGTACGCAAGTTTTCATATGGGGTATACGCGTACATTTTCTGGGTTGCGGATTGGTCGAAGATCGATTGGCACAGGTTCAGGGGGAGCATATAATGCATTGATGGCATTATGGTAGAAGCTCTTGGAGGAAGTATAGAAGGAGATCATGGATGTTGATCTGAGTATTGCTACAATATGTCTCTATCTCTTTCACGGTCATTTATGGTGTTTGGGGGATTGTGGTTCTTCGTGCAGATATTTCTTTGCTTTTGTAGATCTAGTTTATCAGAGGGAGCATGATCAGAAAAGCAAAGGCCTAAGCATGTTCTTAGGGGGAGCATAACCCTTTTCCCTTGATGTCAAAGGGGGAGAATGACGTTGAGGATCTCGAGGTTTCCATCAAGTCCAAAGGGGGAGATTGTTGGCATTATGATTCTGGTTTGGCTCTATGGTACAGGTGTTGTACTTGATGGAAACTCACTCAAGTGGCAGATCTCAGTTCAGGCACTCAAAATCATGGAAAATGATATACCCGCAGGTGATCCTAAGAGAAGCTGCGGACCCGCAGGTACGCCGACTAAGAAGTGCGGACATACACGCAGGTACTCCGTTCAGAAGGTGCGGACCCCAGTTTCACTCACTCCAATGCAGAAAAGCGCGTGCACGCGGGAATCTTTATGAATGGTCCATGGTATTTAGCCCGACATATTTGATCCTATGGTTTTGATCCGTGGTTTTTGCATCTAAAAGTATTGATCCAAGGTATTGGGTTCCTAGTATTGAATACCTATGGTTTTGGACCATGGTTTGAGTAAAGGCTTGCCTATAAAAAGAGAAGGAGATCACTTGGCTAGACATCTTGGTGAAATTTGAATATCTTAAGATCTGAAATTTTGGGTGATTGGTTTTAAAATCTAGATCTAAATCAAGGAGAAAACTTAAGGCGAATCTATTGATAAGTTGTGATCTCTCGGGCGCATGAACAGATCTGTGGATCTGACTGACTGTGGCACATTGGAGGACTCTTAATTTGACCCTAATTAGAAGTTCGCAAGCGATTCACGGCGTGAGTGCGGGGGTACGCAGCACAGGAGAAAGCGCAGTGTGGGGGTACGCAGCGCAGCAGAAGGCGCAGTGCGAGGTACACAGCTCAGGGGAAAGCACAATGCGGGGGTATGCAGCGAAGCAGAAGGCGCAGTGTGAGGTATGCAGTGAGAAGAAGGCACAATGCAGAGGTACACTGTCAGGCAGACAGTGAAGGTGCAGATCTGAGAAGAAGTACGCAGGATAGAAGAACGAGTGGTGCGGAGATACGCAGAGTAGAAGACCGACCAGTGCGGATATTCGCAGGCCCCTCTTGGTGAAGTTGCGGACTTATCTTGAAACATTTGTTGACTGTCTTTTATCTATTGCTGTAGAGTTCTGGGTTTAGATTACTGGTATTACTTTTCTGTTTACAACATTCTGAAGAGTTGGGTGATTCATTGGTTGATTGTATAAGGAGATTGGGTGATTTGCATGTACTTGATGATTATTTGATCTTCTTGGATCCAGTTTGAAAATTTATGAAACATGGTCCTTAAAGAAGTAAAAAAGATAAGGGGGTTGCAGCTCCCTTCCAAGAGAAGCTGGAAAATGAGAGAGGGTTGTAGCTCTCTGCAGGTTACAGCCTGCGTACTGGTAAAGGACTGCACCAGTACAAAATCCTTGCAAAAGAAGTTTCTAATTGAAAGAAGATAGAGACATATTGCAGCAGGTGGTTTTCACCCTCATTGGGTTTCCACCTTATATCTGGTGTTCTTTGGTGTGCCTATCTATTTTCCTTGTTCTTGTTCATTATTATATGGCACTGACATACAAATTAATGATCAATATCTGAAGAATAAATTAAAGTATAAATATGGAGGGTATATTGAAAAGAATTGGATAATACTGATTCACCCCCCCTCTCAGTATTATTTCCAACAATGAATACATAGCAGCTGCAGCTTGTTGCACACAAGTACTATGGATGAAGAAATCTCTTCAAGGCATGAAGGTAACATATAAATAACCAATTCCTATTAAATGTGATAATACAAATGATCCCATTAGGAGTGCAGCCACATGTTTGATGCAGAAAATAATGGCTAGGGTTTCTGAGAATGCTTTCTGCACCGACATCGCTATCCAGACCAGCGATGTGGGCATCAATGGAGATAATAGGATAGGAGTACAATGCCCCCACAGAATATCTAAAGATGTGCAAGACGACTCGACAAATCAGTCAATTGTTTGGCTTCTCCATGAACCAGAATATGATCCCCCAGCAGCAGATCGACTCCCACAATGGCTACAGACGACCTCTCCCTACCTGAAATGAGGAGATTACTACAGAACAGGACAAGGGCTTTTTGATATGGGTATCCAGATGGTAGATCGACCCCTGCACTGGCTAGATCCAGTAGCCTGTAAACGTTTTTTCTTTGTCTTTTATCGAATCGTCGTCACTAAGTCAAAAGGCAAAGGAGAATCCTCTTGGATGGTTTGGGAAATGCAGGATAATGTTTGGGACATTCATCTGGGCATTTTTTCCTCAGATCTATCACTCCCATGCCTCACAGAGCACCTTCCTAATTATGACAAGGCAAAAACCCCGTGTATAACTCATAACATGGAGTCAAATCGGTTGCCCAACCAAAAACAAGACCTCTCTGTCGCTATGATCTGCATAGTCACAACACTTGGGTGGATAGATCCATATCCGGAGGCCTCCCAAAACTCGCAGGTGGGTATCTAACATAGGGTGATGCCAGGTACACTAGCCCATATCTACCAAAGCAAGAACCAGACAGAGCACTGATATGCTCAGATCCATCAGATCCATAAACATTGGAAACAAATCAAGCCCTTCCTTAGACAGATTCACCTACTACTGAGGCAGAATTGATACAAATATTCATTAAAACACTGGAAGGTAGGCATATATGCTGGAGGATCTAGAAAGGGAGGTAGATCCAAGACTTAAGGCATGAAATATAGACTCACCTCGGTATACCAGCAAGCATGCAAAATCTAATCTATTCAGGACACAACCTCAAGGATAATCACACACTTCAGGATTGTGGTATAATCTCGGACTCGAATATCATAATCAATCTACGTTTGCGGGGTCGATGCTCCGAAACCATCTCAAAGAGCACAGGTTCTTTTAAGGATGCAGTTAAAGGAAAGGAAAAAGCTCAAACCAAACTAACATCATTGCTCGAACTACCAGGGCCCTACATCGTGGAACAAAAATCGCCGACTCTTGTCCTCACAGTGACAATGCCTGAGGTAAATGATTTATACTCAGATTTTTATACCAAAGAAATCATATGTAGATTTAATGGCTTTTGGCCTAAATATGATGTTTTGCACCAATGTATATTTGCTGCATGGTCACTAAATTGTGAAATACACTTATGCTCCAAGGGGGTTTTCATAGTCAAATTCACCACATTACAAGAAAAGGAACGTATCCTCAATAAGGGACCATGGTTCTAGGGTAATGCAGGACTCTTCATTACTCCTTGGTTCCCAGAATTCGATGCCAATACAGTGGTGGTATCAAAAGTGCCAGTTTGGGTTAGGTTGCACAACCTTCCATTACACTTCTGGCATCATAATGTATTAATAGCTATAGGGAACTCCCTGGGAAAGTTCCTAAAGATTGATGCGGACAGACTCACAAGGGGCATATTTACTTTCGCCAGAATATGCGTCGAAGTAGATCTTAGCCAGGGACTACCAGACTGTATTACATTGATTTTCAATAATACACAGCGGACTCAAACATTAGATTACGAAAATACGGCTTTTCGATGCCGTGGATGTCTACAAATAGGTCACCTCCACAACGCCTATCCATAAGCTAAAAAAGACCCTAAATGGAACAAGAAGCAACACAAAAAGCCAAAAGGTTGGAAATATACAAACCACTTGGAAGAAGAAGCAAAATCAACATACAATAAAGCAGAAATGGATGAACAAAAGGTCCAGAACAACATACAAAATGAAGAGAAAAATCCCACCAATGACTGCAACTTGTGGCCCAACAACCCTTTGCAGCAACATGAGTCCCAAATAATAGGAATGGAAGTAAGTGGCAGCAAACGAACTCATCGATCAGAAGGATCTGATTCTGACAAAGATCCCATAAATCCAAATGTAAATTAACTGTCCATTGTAACATCCACTCCCAACACTGGTGGTTGGCGAAAAGTGGAAAATAAGAAAGGTAGAAAAAAATAGGACTAGCTGTAATTTTTATTTATTTATATATATATATATATAATTTATTTATTTTTTTATTTTTTTGGTGAAAAACAAGATCAGATCATATGCATATGATTTTTAGCATCTACAACATGTAATTTTGTCTTATGAATAAAATTACGATTTTCCAAGGGGAAAAAAAAGATAATACAAATTTAATAAGCATATTAAAGAATCTTGTTCTTCATTCTAAGAACAAACATATTTCCATAAAGTAAAATTTCCTCAGAGAGAAGGTAGTTGATAAGATTATAAAGATGAAATACATATCAACTAAAGAACAAATAACTGATATATTCACTAAGCCTTTGGCAAGTGAGCCCTTTGAATATTGAAGACAAAAAATGGGAGTAGTGTCTTATTCTTCTCTTATTAAGTTCACTTCAAAAGAGCATATGAAGATAGTTATTAACAGTCAAAGGGGGAGAATTGAAAAATCCGAGGATAATCATGGGGGGGCAATGTAGAACATATATTTATGCAAAGGTGTATTAACTTCCACCATCATATAAAATGAACAACAATAAACAATCAAATGGTTAATATGAGTTTGTACAATTACATTAACAACAACAAATGAACAACAATTTGTATAATGATGAGCAACCAAGAGAGAGAACAACCAATGCATGCTTTAGGAGAACAAATATTTTTATTGAAAAAACAATCAACAACAACAAATAATCTTTTAAAAAATCACCAACAACCTTTTATATTACCCCAAGGGGAGTTTATTAAAATATATCCTTTGCCATTGATGTTAAAGGGGGAGAATTTAACCAAACATTGCAAGCATTGGGTAAATGAGTAAATATTGCATAATTAGTATAACATGTCTTGTTTTTCTTGACAGGGGGAGTATAAGCAAACAATGATAGAGATTAATGTGTTTCTCAGGAACACAAATGGAGAATGAACAAATCACCAAAGTGAACAAATCATTCAAGTGTTGTTGACAGTGTTTCCATGTTGCCATGTATTATGATTGGTAGCAATGTTTAGTGTTGATATCAATGCCAAAGGGGGAGATTGTTAGAAAGTGTTGAAATTGATGTCAAAGTTTATTGACGTTGAAGGTGGTTTTAGGGAGATTGTTAGATAATGTTGTCATTGATGATAAGGTGGTTTAAGGAGCATAATATTTGGAGAAATTTTATCTACAAAATATTAGCTTAGACGTCCTCACAAAGTGCACAATTGAATAAGACTTGGAAATACCTTTCCAACGGTATATGGAAGCTTGAAAAACTCTAAAGGATGGAGTTATGACCAATCAAGGCTCCCAGGTTATAGGCCTAATAATGCAGGTTTCCAAGGGATTTTGGTTCCACATACAACCAAATAGTGGACCCCCCCCCCCCACTTTTTTTAACCTTTGAGCACCCAAGGGGGTCTGTATTTTAATCACAACCGCCCATTCATTTAATGAACAACACATCCACGATAACCTTTGGCATGGTTTAAGGAATCCAGGAGAGGTTTAGTGTCCGCTACATGACAAATAATAGACCCCCCCTTTGTTAACCTTCAAGCACCCAAGGGGGGTCCGCGCTTTGATAAAGACCATCCATTCACCCTTCGAACAAATGACCAACTGCCACGATCATCTTGCCTACTGAAAATGCATGAGGTCAAGGTGTATAGGTGGTAGTCCCACTAGGAAACACATATCTCGTCCCTGTCTCTTCCCATTGGTGTATTATGCTAAGGGTACCAAGGTCTCAAGACCGAGAGACAAAGGGTGAGATACAAAGTTTTTCACACTAAAGACATTTAATGCATAAATCTCGCCATAGCCATTTTCAATTTAATAAAGGGAACATGCAAAAAACACAAATCTTGGGATCCCTTTCTTTTGTACTAATGATAGGGCATAGGTACAGGTGGATGACACATGGAGGAAGCTCATTGGATGACATAAATGACATGGCATATAGGTGGTAGATGACATGGCATGATGAAGTCAAAATGACATGTGGCAGTCTAGGATAGTGACATGTGGCATGCAGATTCAACATTTTGAGGTGGCCAAGTGGGCCAAATATAATTGACAAATGGACCACTCACAAAGAAACATGTGGTAACTGAGTGATGCAGGGATGATATCATATCACTCTAGATGTCCTGACAATGGAAAATAATAGAAGGGCTGAGATCGAGAGACGAAGGTTGAGATGAAAACTTCTCCATCAGTAGACGCGAAGTTTCACGTCTCACCTCAAAGGTTAAGTGGAAGGCGTATATGTAAAGGGCTGAGGTTTGTGGTAGATCGAAACTGAGGTTGATAGGTGCAAGGAACTGAGATATTCATGCCAGCCAATGATTCGTCAAGGCATCATGAAGAGCATCGAGTCCATGTTTGGTAACATTTCTATGTGTTATTGATAAAGGACTTATTACTGGGCCTTTGGGCCTTTGGACCATTTAAACAACGATTCTGGTTGATTACAATGTTGAGAGCATATGTTAAAGGGCGTTGATGCAAGCGCTAGGAGCTGATCTATAGTCTTGATTATAATAGTATTCAACCATGATATAAAAGCCCTTAGTGGCACATGACAGAGCCTTGGGGCATGCCACTCTATAGTCTTGATTTTGATGCCATGCTAAAATATGCTCGATTCCGATTGGAAACATTGTTTCAATTGGCTATAGTTATTTGGCCTTAGAGAGAATTTGAAATGAATGGGTGGAATACGAGAAGCATGAAATATAGACCAGACTAATTTAATTCTGTTGCCTGGGGATACAAATAAACCGAGCAAAAAATATATAAAATGAAATTTGAAAGTTGTGCTGGTTGATTTTTTAGAAGACCTATTAAATTGATTTCAGAGAGACTTGGTCCATTTATTTAGAATTTCCAAGTGTGAGAGACAAAAAAAAGAAAGAGGAAGAAATGTTGAACTGTTAAATTAAATCTGTCAAATGCAGAAAGCCTGAACAAAGTTAAATAAGAGAGAGGAGAAAAAAAGATAAACATCTAGAGAGTAAAGAGTAGTAGTGAGATTAAAGAGGAGCAATGTCAAAGACAAGAAAAGGTACAACATTTATGCTAGTTTCCAACAAATTATGCATCCTTGGATGAGCCTATATACCCCTTCTTACATTTTAAGATAACAAACATACCTTTGAAAGTTCGCTATAATTTTTCAACACCAAAATTTCCTACAACTTTGGAGGTGTTAGCCTCTTTTATAAATTGTGTTATTTTCTTATATGCACACAACTTATCCAACTTGTATAAAAACCCATCTCAGAGATAGTAATTTCCATTATCATTGCCTTCTTCTTCATGAAATTGACCTTGTAACTACTAAAATATCACCACACAATTCTCATTTTTATTTTATTTTTTTATTCCTCTTTATATGCTATGAAAAGTTATGATGCAACAGAAAGCCACACCTCTTAATTTATGTCTAAAGACAACTATCCTTCTATAAATATTAACACTCAAGGCAATAATTTGAGCTTCATGAATCTCTACTGGGACTTTCACCTTTACAAGTTGCATGGATAGGTGAAATATTTAATCAAGACGATCTTAATCATGGTCAAATGGAGCCTCAACACAGTAAACATGTCATATTGAAGAGAAAATGATAAAGGGATGAGAACCATGTGGTGTTCTCTTTCTTAACAAATGGGCTTGTGGAATTTATTAGGGATTCCAAGTGGAATCACCAAATACATAAAGGGGAATGTAGGAAGGATTGTGTAAGTGAAGAAGGGGTGGACCCACTTCTCTACCACCAATGAAATGTTTCAAATCTAAAGGATATGGTTTTTGACAATAATTATTAGAATTGGAAATTGCAAGTTGTTAATCAACATTCAATCAATGGTTCGTAAAAATAATTTGACATACATAGATTAGAAGATGACCACACTTGACATGCAAGATATAACTAGAATATGGGTCCGAACACTTTGATGAGGGGGCACATGTTAAGTTCATAGGCTTGAAGAGTTTGATAAATTATTTTGAAATGAAAGCTTGTGGGTCATGATCCGGTCAACAACAATCAATAACCTCTTTTCTGACATCATCATGGAGAAGTAGTATTCAATTGATTTGGCATGGCTCTGCTCTAAGCCAAAAAGCTTCAAAGGGAAATCCTAATAAAGTGACTGAGCACTCAAAATGTGGCATGGGTTAGAATTGGCCACTTTTAAAAATATAAAAGGGGCCCAACAAATGCATGAGTGGGGGTGATAAGGGGGAAGGCCCTTCTTAACTTAGAGTAAAAACTAAATGCACGTGGTACATGGGATATGTCGATAATAAGGTGGTGGGCCTTGGAGTGAATCATGTATTAATCCCTGCTCATCCCATGAAAGGTACAACTGACCACCACACATCACATGCCAAAGGCAATTCACACATAATGTTTTTAAATAAGACCAAGAATTGTCAACATAGAGGGACATTGTTGATTCTAAAATTTTGTAGTTGGTTAAGGAGCTTGTCATTAAATTGCATGATTGGGCAGATGATTTATGTATGCCTACATAATGGGGAATTTAAGTAGTTTGTTAGGGATGATGCCTTTTAATTAGTAGAAGAGGGATACAATTCTAACAACTTATGAGAGGGACGGGGAATAATAAGGGGATAAATTTAAGGGCTCTATAGAACAAAGGTCAACAAATTTAGAATGTGTAAGACTAGTATGTAGATCATGAGCAAGAAAGTAAAACTTCAAGCCCAAAAAAGAAATCATTAAGTCTAGTAATAAAGGATTTGACACTTTGGCATTGTGTTAATTCTTCAAATTTTTTTATAACCTTCCACATTACAATCTTGCATTTTGCTGATATCCATATCTAATGAGACAATTCTGGTACTCGAATTTCATATCAAATTTTGGGTACCCTTTTTTAAACTTTTCTTGAAGTTATGTTTTCTATTTGTTATAAAATCTAATTTTCTTCTAGATTGGTGAAGTTCTTTGAAAAAAATATTTTTCATTTTGCTTAACTTCCTTGTCATGAAAATACACAAGAAAATATAAGTTAAAAATAAAAGAAAAAAAGCCTTCTTTGTTTTCTCATTAGAGAAATCTTAACTTTCATTGGAGTACTAATGATCTAGGTGGATATTGGTGGCCATCCACCTTCTCCATTGGCTCAAACCACAATTCTCCATATTGGCAATTTTTCTATATATTTCCGAGTCCTAAACTTTTGGGCTATTTTGAGACACTAAATGATTTTTTTTTTGACATGGCAATGACCTAAGATGTAGCCATAGGCAGAGCCTAGGTTAGTTCAAAATGTGTAACTCTTAG
The DNA here is from genome assembly GCA_000404065.3 of Pinus taeda. NCBI lineage: Eukaryota > Viridiplantae > Streptophyta > Pinopsida > Pinales > Pinaceae > Pinus > Pinus taeda. The sequence continues at coordinate 46,575 of APFE030908354.1, read as the reverse complement.
CTAGATCTCTTCGATGGGCTAACGAGTGCACTAAACAAATATTGTATGTAAAAGTTATGACCTCAGGAATTTGATGTACCAACTAACCCTAGTGAGGTCCATAAGACTTTCGACGTTTCATCTCATAAGGTTAGGTTTTTGGATGTTTATGGTTTCCTCATTACTTTTGATGTTAAAAAGGGCCTTTTGACCTCATTGTAACTAACTTTGGCGAAGATGTGTAGCCATCATATATCTTCTCAAAGATAAATTACCACCATTCAAGCTAGTTTGATTCCATTCTACATTTTAAAAATTTCATCATTTCCCATTTATTAATAGAAGTCAAATTTCATTGCATCTCTGTGTTTTGGTTACAAATTTTTATTTCATTTCATTCCCTTCATAAATATGGATCAATGGTATCAGAGTTATCTACTCTTAATCTATTTGTCTATTCATGTCGCTAATGAGGTAGGGGTATAAGGAGTTGGCTCTCGAACTGCTTGAGCCCTTGTAAGATCATCCTTGTTGACCCCAATGACCTCCCATGGAAAAATAAAAGAAAGGAAATGGAGCAAGAGGTCCTATTAAACTGTTGCTCGAGGAAGTCCTCACATGACAAAAGGAATGAGATGATAGATAATTTTTCCCAGATCCTTCAACGTATGCCAATAGGTGATGAATCTTCCAAAAGTGGCACTTTGGAGGTTCTACCCCCTTCAAGGTACAAGCTAATTTTTATATTCTAATATTTGAAGGCCAGATAGATGCAAATGCTCTATACAAATGGTTAAATATTCTAGAAGGGTATTTTTTGGTTGATAATTTTTTCTGATAGAGAAAATAATAACTTTGCACTCCTTAAGGCTACCTCCCCCATCAAGGATTGGTGGGAGACTTACTGTAAGAAAAGGGCCACGAAGGGGTATACACTATTTATAGTCGTATCCACTTGTAGGGACCCTTTCAGGGATGCTATTATGGAACAATATTTCCCTATTTGAAGCAACAAATACCAGTACATGAGATGGACCACACTACAACAAGAGAGGGATGAAATAGTTCTAGAGTTCACAAATATCTTCCATACCTTGCACACTAAGTTGGATATTAAAGACTCTGAGCGACATCTTGTGCTCAAGTACCATGGTTTCCTGGATAGATACATCTAGACAAAAATAGATTTCTTGGACATCTCATCATTTGGTGCAACATACCGATATGTTGTCAAAATCGAGCAAAAAAATAAATAAAAGAAGTGAGACTTTGGATCTGCTAATCATTCATAGGATAAGTAGGGCAAGGGCATTCCCAAATTACAGAACAGAGGACAAAGCCAGGGTGGACCACCACAAGGAAACCCATCTAAGTCAAAAATAAATAACGTTAATGGTGTGATGAAGAAAGACACAGGAAAGTGGTGCGAGTTTCGCAAGATCCCCTCTAATAACACTGATGAATGTTGTGTAAGGTAGTTACTAGTGGTCGAGCTGAAAGCCTTAAAGTTAGGCGTAAGTTTTGACTCTAAATCAAACCTAGAAAAGGGGAAGTAGATCATTGATATAGAACCCAGTGTCACCATTGCCGCACAAAAGATCCATCAAAGTGAGCCCGAATATTTATAGGAAGGTGTGTGCCTCTTTCACTCATAGTTGTGGGTGAAGGGTGCTCCACTATATTTCATTTTTGATAGCAGAAGTTAAAAATAATCTCATCTAAACAAATGTTGTTAAGCAGTTGGACCTGTTGAAAACACCACACCACATCCATATACCATTGGGTGGCTCTACCAAGGGCGAGATCTCCCTGTCAACCAACATTATCGCATGCCCCGTGGCGTCAAGCCCTTTAAGGATGAGGTATTATGTGATATTTCTCCCATTGTGGTTTGTGATGTTATTTTATGCCAACCATACTTGTGGAAGTGTCATGTTATATATGAGTCTATACTCATAGTGTTATTATTACTTTGGGCATACAATTATACAGGAAATTGGAGATAGCTCCACCAACTTTCATTTCTTTGACCTCTGCTAAGAAATGTAGCAAGTTCATCTCCTAGACCAAGAAATTTGTCTTCTTCCTGATTCACTTTCAAAGTAAGGAGAATATTGTGGCCACATCCATGGCCTCCCCATAGTGCCTCTCCATGTGGCAGAAGCAAGTGGTCAAGGTCATGGAAGAATACAAAGACATCTTCTCCTCACCCACTGGGGTACCTCTGCACTATTAGGTCAAATATTCAATCGATCTAGCCCCTAGTGAACCTCTACCTAATGGACAATCCTACCATCACTATTTTATGGAAAATGAGGAAATCAAGTGCCAAATCAAAGAGCTTCTCCATAGAGGGAACATCCAATCGAGTTCCTCACCTTGTGGAAGCCCAATTATACTTATGTAGAAGAAATACGAGATCTGGTGACTCTACATTGATTAGTGGACCTTGAACAAAATCACAGTAAGGAATACATACCTGATTTCCCAGATTGATGACCTTCCTGACCAACTAAGGGGAGCCAAGTAATTCAATAATATTGGTTTGAAGATTGTTTACCACCAAGTCCTAATAGAACCAACTGATGTATGGAAGATTGCTTTCAAGTCCAAGGAGGGTCTTTTTGAATGGTTGGTCATGCCTTTAGGTTTGACGAATACCGCAACAACTTTCATGAGGTTGATGGATGATATTTTTTGGACTTTCACCAATTATTTTATGGTTGTATATCTGGATGATATCCTCAAGTTTAATAAGATTTGGGTAGAACACTTGGAACATATTCAATAGGACCTTCACAATCTGCGGCAACACAAGCTATGTGCTAACTTGGAAAAATGATCCTTTGACATGAATAAGGTCCAATATCTAGGGTGCATTGATGTAAGGTGTGCATGTGGATCCAACCAAGATCCAAGTCATTTGTGGCTGTCTAACCCTGAAAACTCTAATAGAGATTTGTCGCTTCTTAGGCCTTGCCAAATTCTATCGAGGATTCATGTAAGGGTTTACTTATATTGCTTGGCCCTTAAACCAAGAGACCAAGGGAGGAGAAATATAAAAGGGTTTTTTGGTCTGAGTTGTAACATAAGGCATTCGATGATCTAAAACACCACCACTACTATGCACTAGTCCTCACCTAGCCATACCTGCAACGTCCATTTAAGATTGAGACAAATGCTTCTAACTATGCTATTGGTGTAGTCCTCACTCAGCAAGGACATTCAATGACCTATCACAGTGAAACAATATCTAATACTATTCAGAGATACCCCACCTATGATGCAAAGATATAATCCATCATGGAGGCCTACCAACAGTGGAAGCACTATACTATATGGAAAGAGATGATAATCCACATTGATCACAAGCCTCTACAGTTTACGGAGACATAAGGGAAGTTACAAAATGATTGCCATCAAATACAAGAAGGGTAGCATTAATCATGTCATAGATTGCTTAGTTAACCCCCAATTGTGGTGTTAACCACAATTCTTAACTCTTGTGGGGACGAGACCTCCAAGTGGCCACAATTGTACAACAATGACTCATAATTCACTGCCACATACCAGATGTTAATGGAAGGTAAGCAAGTTCTAGATTTCCACCTCCAGGATGCATTATTGTGCTACTTGGGCCACCTTTGTGTTCCTTCAAGCGAGCATGCCAAGCTGATGTGGGAGGCACATTACAGTTGGGTGGCATGGAACTTTGGTGTGGAGAAGATAGAAGCAATACTTCAATAGTATTTATATTGGCCAAAGCTTCGACTTCGACATGATGTCCAGTTGTATATTAGATAATGCATTTCTTGTGCCATTGCTAAACCAACCATTAAAACATGGGTTTTACACCTCTACCTACCCCTTTGAAACCCTGAGAGTTAGTTTACATAGATTACATGTTAGATTTTCCATCCACCAAGCATGACAATGCTTATGTGTCTGTGGTTGTCGACCAATTCTCTAAGATGGCCATTTTGGCACCATGCAAGAAGAGTATCACCACTTAAGCCATTGCTAAACTCTTCTTTGAGCATGTTTGGGTTTATTTCAAGCTAGCTCAAATCATTACTTCAGATAGGGACAATAGGTTCATTACACCTTTTGGTCCAACTTATGGTGTCTCATGGATACTAAGTTGTCCAAATTGACTTCCTTTCATCCCCACTTAGATGGAAAAATAGAAGTGGTCAACATGATGGTTATGCATATATTGCACATTGTAGGTTTTAACCCCGTACATAAATTACCTGCATACGAATTCTAAAACACAAAAAATAAACAATGCGAGAGCATAACACATAAAAGACATATCCACAAATATTTTCCCCTGGATCCCAAACCGGGACTACCAGCTTGATTTTTCATTATGTTCCTTTCAATGTTACAATACATATTTATACATGCCGAAGCATCCAATACCATGGACCGAAAACCATCGCGTCCAAAACCATGGACCAAAAACCATAGGTAGGTTCGCCCAACCTAATATAGGGGCCTACCTGCCCCCCTCAAACCCCACGGTTCACTACGTAGGTTAGTCGTGGAAAGAATATAACACAACCGAACATTTTGGGGCCGAAAGTTCTTTAAAATATTCAATTTAAAAGGAAGCACCAGCTTAACTTTGTGTTTTACATATCACACATGCTTGATCAGAGAACGATTTTATCGTAAATTTCTTATAAGGAAACTTTTGATATTATAATGATTCGATGCAAAATCATCCGATGATGCATATTTAAATAAAAAAAGGCCTATTAGGTTTTTATTAATCGTAACATTTGTGAGGTTGGGCCTATGATATGTGTTTTCTGATAATAGAAACCTACATGTGAGAGGGTATTTTATTTACAAATTAAAAAATTTCCTTATCTTTATGAAAACTAAAGAGTTTTATTAAAATTAAAAAGGGTCCCTGTGATTTATTATATAGCTAAAATAAAACTGAACGGGGATTTTTTCAGTACTACAACAGTTTCTTAATTTCATTGTATGTTCCATCTAGAGTTTCATTTCCTTTGGTTCTTCCAAGGTAGATCTAAGCCATTTTGGTCTCTTTCTTATTTTAGGAACAACAAATGTTTCTACCGATTCACAAGGCCATTAAAGCTCTTTAGGAAATTCTATAGAACTTAAAAATTCTTCCTTAGAAGCCTCATTCTTTATTTCATTTAAGGAGTCCATGGAAACTTCCTTAGACTTCCAATATGCAATCTTGTCATCAAAGGTCTCATCACAACCAACCTCAATCCATTGCTTCTACGGAATGTAGACTTTATTGGCATTTGATGATTCATTGTAACCAACAAATATGCCTTTTTTTCATAAAGCTTATAAGTTATTCCTTTTATCCTTATGACAATGGAAGTAAACATGGAAACCAAAGATTCTCATATGCTCAACCTGTGGCTTTTTTCTAGAGAATGATTCTTCAAGGGCCATATCTTCTAGAATTCAATGAGGACTTCTATTTTGAATATATATAGTTGTAAATGATGATTCTCCACATAGGAACATCAAAAAATATTTATCATGCATCACAGAGTTGACAAATTATTCAATAGAACCATTCTTTCTTTCTACCACACCATTACGTTGAGTATTATAGAGAACAATCGACTCCCTCTTAATCCTAACCTTCCCATAGAAAGACACAAGCTATTTCAAGGTATATTATCCTCCATTATTAGAACTTAAAATATTTATCTTCTTACCTGTCATGTTTTTCACTTCAACTTTGAATTGTTCAAACCTGGTGAATACTTCATCCTTGGTCTTCATGAGATATATCCATGTCTTACAAGATAAAGTCATCAATAAATTTAACATACTATGATGAACCAACAAGTGATCTTATAGGAATAGGAACACATACATCAAAGTGAATCAAATCCAAAATTTTTCTAGCACTATTGTTTTTATTTGGAAATGGCTTCTTGATATTCTTTACAAATCCACAACCTTTACATAGACCTTTGCGATCTATATGCAATTCAGAGACTCCTAAAACTATTTGACTCAAATTAATAAATTCTCTATAATGAAGGTGATCCTATCTCCTATGCCACATTTCACATGGATCAATTTCATCATGCACTAGAGCTTGAGCTAGTTGACCCATGCATCTATATAATATCTCCTCATGAATCCCAATAACTCTAGCAGTGTTTATACTAGAGCCCTTGCAACATATAAGTACTTTTCCATCCACAAAAGTTACTCTATATTCTTTATCTTGTAGACATGAAATACAAACTATGTTATTATTCAAACCTAGCATATATAGTACATTGTTGAGATGAACATTATTACCAAACTCAAACTCAAAGGATGCCTTCCTGTTATGAAACCAACTCAAGAAAAGATAGAAAAGAGAGATCAACGCCTTAGAATTCAGCCTCTTCAAGGGGGAAACCTCCTTTACATTACATAAATGAACAATTC
>APFE030908354.1:22719-39735 GCA_000404065.3 Pinus taeda | reverse complement strand
ATCATGGAAAGAATATAACACAACCCAACACACGTGTACAACTCCAAACACTCACATACATGGGATGAGACCGTCCATTTGTTCAACATATCTACAATAGAGCCCTCCATAGTTCTATTGGTTATTGTCCTTTTCAGATGTGCTTGGGGTTCCAATCATTGGCCCCAATTGATGTAGTTATGCCCATTGCATCTACATCGACTAAGTTCTCCCATGCTCAAACTGAGGCAAACATGGCAGCCAAATTTGTTGAGCAGATCCAACACCTCCAACAACAGGTCCATGATATCCTATAGAAAGATAATTCCAAATAAAAGTAGCGGCATGACCAACACAGGGTTACACATAAGTTTCAAGTTGATGATATGGTGTATGCTACAATTATAGAAAGAGTGCCTCATGGGCCCCAATAGGAAGACGAAAACACTCTGATATGGGTCATACATAATCACAAAGGTGGTGGGTGATAATGCTTTATAATTGAGCATTTCCCCATTCATTGGCTTGCACCTAGTGTTCAATGTGGAGTTTCTTCGACCATATTATCCACCTCTTTTGGACACCTCAAGGCAACCAAGCAAATGCCCCCCATGGAGCTCAATCCTGACTACATGGAATAGGATATAGTGGATCATACCATTGACACCAAGACAAACGATACCCACCTACAACACATCCAACTCTACCATGTTCTGAAAACCGCACAACTTCTTCACCAAGGCAAGTGGTTCACCAAGAGCCAAATTCAACAAAATTTTCCTCATCTAATTGGGACCCTCAATGCAATGGACAACATTGATTCTTAAGAGGGGAGGAATGATCTAGGTGGGCAGTGGCCATCCACCCACTCCACTAGCTCAAAGCACAATTCTCCATCTTGGCAGTTTTTCTACAATTTTTTGGGTCCTAAACTTTTGGGGCCATTTTAAGGCCCTAAATAATGTTTTTTTGATGTGGCTGGGACCTAAAATGTAGCCATAACCAAAACTTAGATAAGTTCAAAATGTGTACCTCTTGTGTAGACCTTTCTAATGGGCTACCAAACATGGAAAATATATATTTTATGCAATAGTTATGACGTCGAGAAGTTGATGTACGAACTAACCCCAGTGGGGCCCATAATCCTTTGGGTGTTTCATCTCCTACAATTAGGTTTTTGGAAGTTGAGGGTTTCCTCATTGCTTCTGATGCTAAAAAGGGCCTTTTAGCCTCACTGTAACTCACTCTAGCAAATGTGCGTAGCCATTACATATCTTCTTAGAGATAAGCTTCCACCATTTGGAATAGTTTGTTTCCATTCTACATTTTTACAGTTTCAACATTTTCCATTTATTAATCTAAGTCAAGTTTTACTGTATCTTTGTGTTTTGGTTATAAATCTGTATTTCATTTCATTTCCTTCACAAATTTGGATAAAATAATTCCACTTTGCACCCTAATGAAGTTTAAAATTCACTTCGATGTGCTTTTTCCATCATGGTTGAATCAAATCTCTCATCTATGAAAAAAGTTAAAAAACATTCCAATCCCTTAACACAGAGCAAATTTTTTTTGACCATAGTAGCGCGACTCAAACTTAAACCTTATCAAAGCTTCACAACACATCAATCAAAAACTTAAATTTTCCCCAGTAGTGCACCTTTAGAACATAGTAAGACTTTGGCTCGATACAAAGTTAAATATTGTCCCAATGCAAGTTAAGTATTGCTTCGACACAAAGTTCATAGGTTGCTTTGATGAAAAGTGTTCGTTGTTGGTTTTATATATATAATATATATATATATATATATATATATATATTTTAAATTTCAACGAAGTTTTAAAAAAGTGGTCTAATGATAATTCCATATCCTATCCATTGAAATAAAAGTTGAGATATCCTCTAATGATCAAAGGGACCATCAAACTTTCAAGAATATCATGTTTCTCAAGGAAATTTACATTACAATGTTTTTAACTTTTCCACATAGCGATTTTCGATGCTCTCATTAATTAAAGTACAAAATAATGTCAATAAATGCATTTCTTGTTTTTGATACGGTGGATATCGGTGGCCAACCACCTATTCCACTAGATGATAGTACAATTTCTTATTTTGGCAGTGTTATATTTTTGGTAGTTTTTAGGTCCCAAACTTTTGGAGGTTTTTTGAGGCCCTAAACGATGTTTTTTTGGGAAAAGGGTCGATGGAAATCATAGAATTCATTAGTAATCAGAAATTTTACTCCTCAGATAGACCTTTCCAACATGATATCATGCGCTCCAAATGGAGATCATATGCCAAAGTTACAACCCCATGAAGTTGACATTCCAAGTGCATAAGATCGTGGAAGAGTATATTGTTTCATTCTACATGTATATTGTTTCAACATAAGATCATGGAAGAGTGAAAATACATCTTCTCCTTACCTAAGGGGGTACCTTTTCATTGTTAAGTCAAACATTCAATCGACATGACCCCCAATGGACCTCTACCTAGTGTGTTAATCTATCGCTGCTCTCTTTTGGAAAATGAGGAAATCAAGTGGTAGATCTAAGAGCTGCTACCAAAATGGCACATCTGACAAAGTTCCTCATCTTGTGGGAACCCAATTGTACTCGTACAGAAGAAGGATGGGACCTGAAGACTCTGCATTGATGATCAGGCTATGAACAAAATCACAGTCAGGAACATATACCTTTTTCCTTGGATTGACAACTTCTTGACCAAATCAAGGGGGATATGTACTTAAATAAGATTGATTTGAAGTGTGACTATCACCAAGATCCAATAGAACCAACTGATATGTGGAAGACCACTTTCAATTCGAAGGAGGTTCTTTTTGAATGGTTGGTCATGCCCTTTGGTTCAACAAATTCCCAACCAACATACATGAGGCTAATGGATGACATCTTGTGGGCTTTCACCAACTCTTTTTTGGTTGTGTATCTGGATGATATCCTCTTCTTAAGCAAGAGTTGGGTATAAAACTTGCAACATATTCAACAGGTCCTTCACACTTTGCAGTAGCACAAGTTATGTGCTAACTTGAAGAAATGATCCTTAGACATGGACAAGGTCCAATATCTAGGCTACCTTATATATGAACAAGGTGTGCATGTGGATCGAGCTAAGATCCAAGTCATTCAGGATTGGCTGGCCTCGACGACTCTAAGAAACCTTCATAGCTTCTTGGGCCTTGCTAATTTCTAATGAATATTCGTGTTGGGGTTCTCTTATATCACTTCTCCCTTAATTCAAGTTAACAAGGGTGGAGCAAAATAAAAGTTTTTTTGGTCCGAGTCACAACAAAAGGAATTCGATGTACTGAAACACCGTCTTTGCTTTTCACTAATACTCACCTTGCTAGACCTGCAACAACCATTTGATATTGAGACATATGCCTCTGACTATGCTATTGATGTAATCCTCATTCGAAAAGGACATCTGATGGCCTATCACAATTAGACACTCCCTAATACTTTCTAGAGATACCCCACCTATGATAAGGATATGTATTCCATTGTGTAGGTCTATCAACAATGGAAACATTATATTCTAGGGAAGGAGATGATCATCCACATAGATCACCAACTTCTTCAATTTATGCATACATAAGCGAAGTTGTAGAATGACGACCATCATAAATTGTCCACATATCTACAACAATTCCATTTGAACATTAAATACAAGAAGGGTAGCACTAATCACATCACATATTTTCTTAGTCAACCTCTTATTGTGGAACTGACAACCATTCTTAACTCTTATGGGAACATGACCCTTGGATGGCCATAACTATACAACAACGATTTAGAATTCATTTCCATATACCAGATGTTGATGACATGTAAGCAAGTTCCAAACTTCCACCTCCATGATGCACTATTGTGCTACTTGAGACACATTTCTGTTCTTTAAAGAAAGTGTGCCAAGCTAATATGAGAGGCAAATTATAGATGGGTAGCAGGGTACTTTCATGTGGAAAATATAGTTGCAGTACTGCAAAATAATGTTTATTGGTCGAAACTTCGACAAGATTGGTTTGTAAGTATATGAGGTCCTGCACTACCTGGCCATTAGCAAACCAACCAGTAAGAAGCAAGCCTTGTACACCCCTCTTCCTACTCTTAACCGACTTTGGGATTCCATCTCGATCGAATATATGTCTAGCCTTCCTTTTACCAAGCATGGTAATGACTATGTTCTTATGGTTGTTGATATATTTTCTAAGATGGTCATATTGGCTGCCTGTGAAAAGAGTATCACAACAAAAGCCACTTCCAATATCTTGTTCGAATAGGCGTGGGTACATTTTGGGATCCCATAGACCATTATATCAAATCATGATAGTAAGTTTCAAAGCACATTATGGTCGAGGCTCTAGTCATTGCTTGATTCTAAGCTCACCAAATCAACTACCTTCCACCCACATATTGATGGTCAGACAAAGGTCATAAACATGATGATTACACACATTTTTTGCTTCTATAAATCCAGGCATCCATTCACATGGGATGAGAGTCTCTCCTATATTTACCACATGTGCAATAGATCTCTCCATAGCTCAACTAACCACATCCCCTTTTAGGTGGGCTTGGGATTTAAACCTTTATGTCCCATTGGTGTCGCACTGCCCCTTGCCACTACATAGGTAGAATATGTAGATGTTCAATCCTAAGTTGACAAAGCTACCAAGTTTATTGAGTGGATTCAACACATCTGCTAGGAGGTCCATGATATCTTGTAGAAAGCCAATGCTAAGTATAAATAACACCATGATCCTCATCAGGTGCCACCTAAGTTTCAAGTGGGAGATAAGGTCTAGTTGTATTTACAAAAGGAATGCCTTGCAAGGGCCCATCAAAAGCTTAAACCACTCTTCTATGGACCTTAGACCATCACCAAGGTTGTGGTGACAATGATTTTGAGCTAAGTATCTCCCCATTCCTTGGCCTGCACCCAATGTTCAATGCAGAACTCCTTCTGCCATACTTTCAACCATTCTTGAACACATCGAAAATTGCAGAGAAATTGACATTGACAAATTTCAACCCATATTTCATTGAATAGGCCACACTTGATTAGGTCTTGGACACACATATTAAGATCACTCGCTAGTAGAGGGTCTAGCTATATTGGGTTGTCAAAGCAAGTCAATTCCTACAATAACGCAAGTGGCTCACTAGGGGCCAAGTTTAACAAAAGTTTCCCCATCTCATGGAGGCCTTCAACACAATGGAAACCATTTCTTCCTAAGGGGGGAGGGTTGATCCATGTGGATTTTGATAGCCACCCACCTATTCCACTGCCCCACAACACAACTTTCTTATTTTGATAGTTTTCTATTTTTGGTAGTTTTCAAGTCTTGAACTGTCAGAGACATTTTGAGGCCCTAAATTAAATTTTTGGGGAATTGGGCAGATGGTGGTCATATACTCTATTGTTAGTTGAAAATTGTACTCCTTGGATAGACCTTTCTAATAAGCTATCATGCACACCAAACGAATATCGTATGCCAAAGTTATGACCCCGAGAAGTTGACATTCCAACTTACCTCTTTGGGGCCCATATGCCTTTGGCACATCATCTCCTAGGGTTAGGTTTTTGGATGTTTAGTGCTTTTTATTGCTTTTTCATAATAAAAAGGCCTTAGAGCCTCATTGTAACACAATTCAGAAGGGCGTAGCCGTCACATCTCTTCTCAGAGATAAGCTACCACTATTCGAGCTAGTTTGCTTTCATTCTACATGTATATAGTTTCAACATTTTCCATTTATTAATTGACGTTGAGTTTCATTGTGTCTATGTGTTTTGGTTTTAAATGTATATTTCATTTCATTCCCTTCATAAATTTGGATCAATTTTGTACTTTTTGAAAAATAAAAGTGCATATTATTGAACTCCAAATCAATTGAAATGACCCCCTATAGCCATTAGGCATATTCATTCACCCTTAGTGTTTGGGAAGTGGGTTGATGAAGAGTTCCATTGAAACCAAAGACTAAATCCAACCAAATATCGAGCATGTATGATACATTATGATGAGTCTTTCAAATACACTTCTGTAAGATTGAAGTTCGCTCACCCATTTCACAATTATAAAAAATCGTTTGATTTTTTTTTTGTTTTAGGAGTGAATTGTTTTACTAGTTCAACATTAGAGTTGATTTTGCATTTCATTTTTAGCAATTGAGTCACAATCTTCACAATATTTATTAGTTCTTAGAGTTTTCATTTGCAACATATTTTCAATGATTTGTCATTTAAGCTTAAAAGAAGAAGGTTGTTGCTCAAACTTTCTTCATATAATTTCTCAATGCAATTCTTCTTTGATTTGCTGAAACTGGAAATAAAAATGTTATTATTGTTTATAACATGGTTTTTCTTGGTTATTTGTTGAACATATTCTTAAATTACAAAAGAATGTAAAATGAAAAATATTGTAATTTCAATTCGTCTCTTAATACAACTGACATGCCTCCTTGAAAAACTTCTTCTAGAACCTCAAATAAATTACCTCAAGGAAAAATACGTATCACTAAACATATTTAGCAAATTGGTAGTGACATAGGGGTCAATCCAGCAGAATTCATTTATTATTCAATTATATAAACATAATGTTGAAATATTGATTCCAATTTATAAGACAAAAAAGCCCAAATCGATCCACAAATTCATTTCCCTGGTTGGGGAGAAATATATGGGAGAATTAGGGAAGAGGTTTACCCTGATATAGTTCCTCAAAGTAATTCAAACATAAGCAATGTTAATGAAATAGTCTTCATCATCATCAAAAAATCTCACCCGCACTCCACTAAAACCAATATAGATCCATCTTAAGCACAGATCTAGCATGCACCAAGAGGGATCAAATATTTTGAGGTGCAAATCACTGTTATAGTGCAAAAAATTGAAGAAATGTTTGAATTTATCATTATTTAAATTTCTATTTTGAATGCATAAATGGATTGAATACCTTTCAAATCCCCTTGGACACTTGGATTGTGTAAGTTTCACAACTTGAACTTGCAATTCCAACAAATATTTGCTGGACTTAAGACAAAATTGACCTGAAAATATATACCTGAAAAGGGGCTAAAATGTAAAATAACGAAATTATTTAAAATGTTTTAACCATAAAAATTAACTTTTTTCAATTGCTTTATATACTATATACATCATTTTTTTTTTTGATACATAGTTGACATTGAATTTTTTTACTTAACATGGGGAGTGAAATATTTTATTTAGGGACCACATTATACATAGTAAAAGGTTATTACATGCTAAAATTACTTAACCGTGCATATTGAAATATTTTATTAACACATATTAGTTTTATTATTTTTATTATTTTAAAACCACTTATATATTTTTATATTAAAATTTTGAATTTATTCTTATTTAAAATAATTGGAGGTTTTTTACTTTCAATTACTTCGTCTCTTTGTGGATTGAAATATTTTATTATAGTCAACATCTGTCTCTCTCTGTCTCTCTCTCGCTATATTTATATATGAGTTTGATATTAAAATAAATTAATTGCCATTGATATTCAAATGTTTTATTTAAGTTTTGTATTTATAAAAGTATAAAAATTATATATTTCTAACACTCACAAGAGAAAATATAAGTTTTTGTTTTGTTTTGTATTTTTTAAAAATCAATGTTAAATCACTATGTTTGATATGAAATCATGTTATTTAATATGGATATCAAAATATTTTATTTATGGTTAAGAGCAAGAGTGAAGGATTTTTACATCTCCTTCATACTGGGTTGTAATATCAACTAATCAAGCATAGTGAGATAAACAAATCTAACGAAATATGTATATTCATTATTATGATTTATTATAGTTGACTTTGTATTTTTATTTAGAGAATATTTTATTTTTATTTTAAAAGGGACACATGTCAACTCGACGTTGATCACAGATGAAATCAAACATCGCCCTCATATTGGGTTGTAAAAATCTCCCCTCAATGCAACTAGGACCCCCATTATGACATATTCTAAGGCAATAAAGTGGATCATCACCCATACAAATGTTGGTATAAGAATTGTTATCAATGACAAGGGAAGATGTGTCGACTCATATCAAGCCTTTGAGATTGAAAAATATTACAGTGTGCATGAGCTTGGGAAACACATGATCATTGGTTTTGTTGAACTATTCCATAGAGAGCATGACATAAAAAAGTTTTTGACCAACTAGTAAGTTGAGGATGAGAGATTCTTTGGTAAAATTGATGGAATATATACCATAATAAACTTATGGGATCCATATATTTATACAATGATACAATGGTAGATTTTATGAAGAGCATAATTGTGTATACTTTAAAGATGCATGGGTACCCTTAATATATACCATTATTACTATAGGGAGTATCTTCAATTAGGTTGCAATCCTTTGCTATTCCTTAAATAGGGCCATTAAAAGAGCTTAGAAGGCCATGTATAAAATTAGAATTGTACTTACATTTTTATATGGCCTTCTACGTGATCAACATTACATGTACTACCAACTCTTTAAAGATCATGAGTTAAGTTGGAATTTGCTTATGGCATAAACACCTATCCATGTCCATTACCAAGCAATGTGGGAGAGCAAGTACAAAATAAATTATGCCCAATCATGTGATCACTTCCTTGCTCCTTTGCACAAACTAATCTTTTATAAGGAATGTCCCAAACCTAACAAGGAAGCAATGAGATCGATTATAAGTATAGCGATATGGTATCTACAAGAATATTACACTTATTTAAGAATCTATGGGGTGATTGCTCCTCCATACTTGTTGCCAAAATTTGTGCGCAATAGATTGATATTATGTGACATTAACATACAATTTATAAGAATTCAATGCATCATTGGCAAAGGATGCAAGAAAGAAAAACCTTATCCCTCAAGTTATGTACATTGGCCATATTGGTCTATTGAATTCCAAGCAAAAGGGTCTAGAAGCAAATGCTATGTTGGAATACAAGTTTCCACAAGGTCAATTCAAAAGGCACAACCTCTTGGGCAAAGTGGGCAAACATATTGTAATGGTTTCTGCCACATGGCCCTATGCACATGAATAGTGGGACCATGGATTTCCCTATGAACATGCTACAACATGGGAAGAATTTTAGTGGAGACTTCAATCAAAAGATTTCACGTCTATGCATGCATGCCATCTAATGAATAATTGGAATGGATGCTATAGAATATAGTTGAAACATAAACAATGCTAAAGTAGGACAATACGAGGAAAACACTTTGAAGTGGATTTTTTTAGTATTACAAGATTGGGAAAGATTTCAAAAAAGAAAACCACCACCATAACCTTTCTTGTTCACATTGGAGGTTTTAATGAATGTTTTAATAGATGTTTGATATCACTAAAAAAATTTGGGTGAGTAGAAGTTTTAGTGGAGGTTTTTTTAGTGCTCATTATACAAACACACACCAATGTGTTTTGAATTAACCCACATTGATAAGTACACTAATACACACACACACACACACACACATATATATATAAATCAAAAAGAGAATTTAGGGAGAATTGATAACTTCAAAATATTGACCACCAATAATACACCAAGTATAACTATTTCATAAATTCCACAAATGGGCCAATTACAACATGTCTCTGAAGACTTGAACCCATGTAATTGGGGAAACAAATTGTTCATCAAACCACTCAAGCTGAGATCCTTTGATCAATGCGTACACTATTTTTTGTTTGCTTGCTAAGTGGTGTGAGTCCTGAGATGACTGCATGCTTAACCTTTGGCTTGAGAAACTGCAAACTAGGGGCAACTTAAGGCATGAAAATCACTTGAGGATCGCACTCGGCTTAGGCCACACCAACCCTTAACATGTTTGGATTTTTGCCCACGAAATTTTGAACTGATGACCTTCACATCACAGAGTGCCTTAAAAATGTACTTGATATATTCTACAACCGTGGGCTGATGCATACACTAAATTAAAATAATTGGCATGCTTATAATTATTACACACTAAAATTATTTGCTTTGCTTAATGACACAACGTTATTAGTATAGTTAGTTTTTTTTTTTTGTAAGTAAGCATTTGTATTAAGAAAACAAACATAATGTACAAAGGGACTGCCCGGGCAGAATGAAGCCCGAAGCTCTGCTGAGAACATGACAACTGGACCAAAAGACTTCCTACAGAGCCCCTAAGAAAGCGGGCCGCCGGCAAGGATGAATAATCCACCTCGGCCTAGAGGAGTAGACAGGAAAAGAGCAGTGCTGACCAAGAAACAAACAGGCTAACAAAGAGACTAGAGCCCGAGAAGGGGTTCTACCCAACATGGGTGGGAACCTCAGTTCGGCCCTTTTTGCCTTTCTTCTTACCAACTTTGACCCATCCAAGATGATCCGGCTTGGATGGAAAGACTTGCACACTGAGTTGTGCTGACGGAGAGATCTCCTTGTCCGAATCCGAAGGAGATGTCTCATGAGTACGTTTCTGCGAGAGAGGAGGGGCCGAGGACTCCACAGGACCTGTTGGGGGTGGGTCCTGTGCAGGCGAATCCTCCATCCCGTCCTCGTTCTCTTCCTCTTCATCAGAGTTGGAACTGAAGTCATCCATGGGGGGTGGGTCACAAGGCTTCTAGATTTTGGATTTCGGCTTGGGAGTAGCCTTCTTGTTTTGGGCTGGAATCGTTGGACACGATCTGTGAAGGTGCCCTGTAAGATGGCAATTTCTGCAGCGGAACGCTATGTTCTCGTAATCCAGGGTCTGAGTCCAATGGAAGTCTCCAATATTGAGAACGATCTGATCTAGTAATCCTTTGCTCATGTCTATTTCTGCGCAAATTCTTGCGAAGGTGTAGATGCCTTTTTCCCCTCTGGAGGTGTCTGTGGCTAGATGGCGGCCTAGCTTGTTACCGATTCCTTCAAACACAGCGAAGTGCCATAAATGAGCTCGGAGGTTGGGAAGTCTGACCCAGATGGGGAGTTTGGTGATGGTAGCTGTAGAGGGATCAAAATCTGGGAACCAGGGGGTTAAAAAAAGACCAGCTGAGTCCCAAAACCAAGGGCCCTCAGTTAAAGCTCTTTGATAATCCTCACTGTCAACAAAAATCACAATGAAGAAGCCTTTAGAACAGAGCAACACCTTGCAGTTGTTGGTCCAGTTGGAGTGAACACATTTGTAGAGATCTGCTGTGCGTGGCCATAGACCGTTGAACCTACAAATAATGCCCTTTTTGGCAAACAGTTGGAACTGCCTGTCCATTGTTGGATGCATTATTTCAATGGAGGGGGTTTCCTCCAGCTTGTCCACCAAAAAAGGTTTTGGACCTTGGACAGGTGGAACTGCATTCTTGGGTTTCTGGGCATGGACAACATCTTTGTAAGAGAAAGCTGCTGCTGAAGAAGACTATCCAGCCGCCCCCCCTCTCAAACGAAGGGAAAGAAAGATGGCAGCATTTCTTTGAATATTATAAAATGAGAGGGGCAAGAGATCTTCAAGCTTTCTGCCTTTGAAGAGGAGCCTCTGATAAGCCGAAGGAGTCCCTGTCCTAAGGTTCAGTGCTTGCCTGAGGTCTTGTACAAGATCAGAAGGGCTCACCCACTGAAGCATAGTTTTGCCTGAGAGGAGCTTTACTAGGATCTGGAAAGACTCGGAATGCTTCGGTAATTGCTGTTCTCTGCCAGACTGAGACGGGGAAACGCTGGTACAAGCACAGCTTGTCAGGGGCCCAAGCTGTGCCTGTTTCTTATATCCCTGCGCTGGGCAGCAGGTGTAAAGAGTCCTTAGGTGAGGCTTGAAGACTCTGAAGCTTGCCATATCCATATTAGCTGGGCCGGGCAGAGGCTGGACTATCCTCCGAGGCTATATCTCACATCTGTGTCTAAAAGCCCTGCCCCCAGAGACCATAACCCTCTGTGGTGTTTCGACAAACACTTGCCGCACATCCTCCCTACGCAGGCATATTTCTAAAGATTTAAGAGCAAGAAAATCTGGAAGCAATTTTAATTCCAGACTACCATTGCCTGAGTGGAGAGCGGATGGACGCTGAAGCTTAGGAAGAGAGAGGTAACAAGAAGTCTCACTTCCCGCCCCTGAGCGGTTCTGAGGGAGAGGAACCGAGCCTGGGCCAAGAAGCCGCAAAAAGAAAGAGACCAAGCCCTAGTACTGAGGGAACTTCTTCTGAACCGCAGACAAGGAGCGGTCTTCTTTCCTGGCCAAGAATAAAACCCCGCAGGGATAATGGAAAGTGTCTTCACGGAAGAGGCCGAGCCTGAAGACCGCTCCGGTTATGAAAAATGTCCCACCGCCGGCGGGAACCTGCACTCGAACTGAGTAGCTTGGAATCAAACGTAGGTAAAGCTTGCCATCCACAGGAACGAAGCCTGAGAGGCGAAGCGTCGAGAGGGAAAGCCATGAACTGGCCGCGCCGTCCATGGATGCACCTGCAAGCCCGAAACCCTTAGCCGAGAGCGCCATCGTTTTCCAATTGTTGCAAACCCTTTCAACTAAAGGAATGAATCGAGAATATAGACCGGTGCCTTATTAGTATAGTTTGTTACGCATTGGATCATTTTTTGTTTTATGGCACACCAATGTTCATATAATTTTTATGCATCCACCCTTACTTTTTGTTTGTAGGTTTTAACCCTATACATAAATTACTTGCAGACAAATTCTAAAAACATAAAATAAACAATGATGAGAATATAAAACAAATAGATAAAGATTTTCCCCTGGATCCCAAAACTGGGACTACTAGATTGATTTTTCATTATGTTTCTTTAAATGTTATTATACATATGTATACATGCTGCAACATTCATAAACCCCAATCTAGAACATAACCATAGTTCCCTTGACCATATCTACAAAATACGATGGGCAAAAAACCATCATGCCCAAAACCATGTGCAAAACCCATGCACAAAACCATAGGTAGGTTCACCCACCTAATATAGGGTCCAAAAAAATTTCCCGGGGCATTGCCCCAAACCCCATGCAGGGGGGCTACTGCCCCCCTAAAACCCCCAAGAGGGGGGGCTACACCCCCCCTGTGACCTCCCCGTGCGTGGGACTAGTCGTGGAAAGAATATAACACACACCCAGCATTGTTCATAAACTTTACAATGTTCATACACCTAGGTCATACTGAGCTTTGTATTATACACATAACATCACTGATGTCTATATTACCATGTGCATTAAAGTGACATGAAATTGTAAACGCTTTGATGTGAGATGTTAGCGTCATTCATTGCTACTAAGCACCAATACATATTTTCATAAAAAGTGCATTGATTCCTATTTTTATGGCATATACTATTCACTGAGTTCAAAAGGATACAATACAATTATATGTATATATTTCAGTCAATTGTATTTTTAAACAAAATTTCAAATAATCATCCCAACCAATTTTTTTATTATAATATATTGATTTCATATTTTAATTATTGTGTTTTGATATAATGATTACATGAATACATCATCCAATGTATTACACTTATATTATTTGTAACAATGTAAATGATCAATACATTAATTGATTATGAATGCAATATTTTATTCCATTGGACAAAACAATAAAATAAGCAACCATTTATTATGTATGGACAAAAGACCCATTGTCATACAAAATGGGACAATGTAAAGGTCCACAATAATCAAAATGTAGCCAATATGTAATTGTTATATGTTAACCTATCAACTTCCAATTGGGACAATATGTCCAATGCAATAAACAAAACGCCAATATGTGATTGCAACACTTATTGGTAACATGTTTTCATGCAATTGGGACAATATGTCAAGTACACTTAACAAAATCCTTGATTGTCATAAAAAAATATTCCAAATTATACAACTTGCAGTAACATTTAATTATATTCATTGTCACCCATCACTTAAACTATTGTCATCATTGAATCTATATGCATGCCTCATTTCTTCAATAGTATTGTACCATGGTTATTTAACATAATGTTTTCTTGATTAACTTATTTTTGACATTCAACCTCTTCATGTTCCATCCACAAACATAAAAATAGAGTGTAATAAGTATATCTACATAACTTATAAAGTAAGGTATACATGATTGCATAATGGAAAAACATATCATGTCAGCGAGTGTTTCACAAATAATACACATCTTTTCGAAGCCATGCTCAATGTCATTTCTCAATTTTTTTCATTGCCTCTACTCCATACCTTATTTCATGCATGTTAATGATAT
The DNA here is from genome assembly GCA_000404065.3 of Pinus taeda. Lineage (NCBI taxonomy): Eukaryota > Viridiplantae > Streptophyta > Pinopsida > Pinales > Pinaceae > Pinus > Pinus taeda. The sequence continues at coordinate 25,518 of APFE030908354.1, read as the reverse complement.
GTCATGATAAATCATGGACATAATTAATATAAATGTTTCTTGTTGTTCCATTAATCATAAAATGAGAGAAATTAAACAACATAACTAATAAATTATTTAATTAAACCTTGATGCTTTAACATATACTCACAACCCATACATAACTCAATGTTGTTTAATTCTTTAGTTGGCTCTTCTTTGTATGTTAGCACATATTAGAAGACATCCATGGAAGAGTGGATTATTTTTACTATTGCAAATCTCACAGGTCTCATTAGCCATTGCTCTAAAAACACTTCTTATAACCTAATTCTTGGAGTCATTGAATTGATTTTGTGCTACAAGTGGAAAATATGTCTATATGCTCTTTCTACCATATCTATCATATTTTTCTTTTTTAAATTCCCCTACTTGTTAACTTCTAGTGCCACTCCATACGAATTAAGGGCCAATTCATCATCATTTACATCATTCATATTTTTTTATCTTCTTAGGATGACATTTTGTTCTCTCACCATGAATCTTTCCACAACATTTTAAAGAATGTGAAATCAAATGTTTAAAACATGCTAGTGATTAATGTTAAGAAATTTGTTTTTAGTAAAAAGTCAAAATAATTTTTTTATGTTGATTAAGGACCAGTGACGGTGTTGGAGTATGTAAGGTGAACCTAGGGGTTGCAACATTAGGTTAGGGTTGGTGTGTGCCCTAACTAGGTTAGAGACATGCACATTTTCCAAGGACAAGAAGAGCATTCGATTTGAATACTCTTGGATGATTTTGGGCTCTTTATATTCAAAAAATGAGACCACATTATTTGATTCAGGACCAAACTCCTTTAGGATATTACCTTGTAGCTAATTTGATTACTGTTGGCCATTAGCTAGGTCAAAATTTGTCTGCTACTATTTGAAGGCATAATTGCATACTTTATTAAGCAATTTTTTTGGTATTTGGACAATGGTATAAGTCATCATTTTTGGCAAGTCATTTTGACTTTAATTGTACTCTCTCTCTCTTTCTCTATTGAACACTTAATTTTAATAATAAGAAGATTTGATTAAGGATTCTCCCCTTCTTGGGGTTCTTCCCTGGCTTGAGCCAATTCCTGTGTTCTCTTGTCTTAACTTATCCTATACATATGTTATTTATGTTCTTTCTTTAGTTACTATCAATGTTATACGGTTTAATTGATTTCCAATGGAAATAAATAAAATCAGGCTAATATGGAACATTTAAGCAATTGACATAAGCAAACAACATGTTAACCTAAAATTAACATGTTGTCAAAGCCAGGTTAGCACAAGCCCAAGCAAGAGAGAAAGAAATCACTAAGAAGTGTTGACAAGTCTCCGTGGCTTCCTTCCTCTTCAAATATCAGACCATTTGAAGTATTGAATCATGAAGGGTCTCTTATTGAAAAAATCTAAGCGGCCTACCCTAGTAAGGAAAGAGGATCACTAAAGATTATATGCATCACATTAAAGGTCAAAGGCATACCTAGGACCAAGCTCCGTATGGAATTAAGTCAAAATATGGGCACGTTCTCAAGCCATAGTCATAGTGACTAGGCCGAAATATTATCTAAGGAAAGCGTGGCTTATTGAGGGGTATATAAACCATAATATGGAGGACCGAGGGGATAATCTACTAGTCCACACAAAGGCGAGTTTCTTGTATAATCGCAGTCCTGAGCATAGCATAAGAGCTCTGAAATATCAATTTTAGAGGACCGAATTCTATGAGTTTCCTCAGAGATCCAAATTGCAGAAGCACTGTAAATACACTAATTGGATTTCTGTTTGGGAAATTTTTTAAGTTGTAAGCAACCAAGTCTGAGTTCTTAGAAGGCCTTATAAGGTAAAATATCATTCAAATATCCAGTACCAAATTCTAGGGCATAATATATTTCAGAGGGTTTCATGAAACCAAGACTCTTCCATCAATACTGGGCATTAGTATTATATGAAAGAGTACCCATTGTTATCCTAAAGAAGACCAATATAAATTCCTAATACTAGCCATTAGGTCTATCCTAAAGAGAATTAATCAAACTATAAATTTGCAACACTGTAATTCTATGAAGAAGCTGAGAATTTGTGATTCGACCTTGAGCCTCATATTCATACTCAGTATGAGTATGCTCAGTCATCATTGAAGCTAACTTGTTTTGAAAGCATTATTGATTAGTGTGACAAGGAGCTGACTCGTGACTCCTGTCCTTAAGCTGGTAGGAGATCTCAGTGTTCCAGCTAGAAAGGTCTCAAGTTTCAAATGTCAGCATTCAAGATGTTCTTCTCTTGAATCTAATAGTTCTATCCAAAAGATAAATGATCACAAATTTGGTCTTAGTGCTAAGATAATTAGGGCAATGGGAACTGTCTCTTGAATTGGAAGTTTTGAGATCCATAAAATCTCTAGTAGTAGATAATAGATTTTATTTAAACCATATTGACAACCAATATTGGCGAAATAAATCTTGAGAAGGAATGCCCCCCAGAAGCTTGTAAACCTAAAGTTATCATAAAAGATAGCAACACCTTTTTTTGGAGAATATGAAAATGGTTGTCCACTACTATATATGTCACCAGTTCTGTTATGTGTTAGGTCCCTATACTTCTAGTGTAACCCCTTATTGTTATTAGTAAAACCTGTTGAGAATGCAACAAGCTGATGGAGCTTAGTGGAAAGAAGTCGCCTTCACTAAGTGGACCCACAGGCTATTTTTGGCGCAAAGTCTATTTTTAGACATATGGATCATGGTCTATGAGTTGTAGGATGCTATTTGTGGATGATTGGTCAAGTTGGTAAAAATAGATG